>VSDK01010725.1:9524-44568 GCA_009767595.1 Symbiodinium kawagutii | reverse complement strand
TAATGCCGAGGCCCAGATATTTCATTGGACTGCTTGGCAGTGAGGAAGAAGTTCGCGCAGCAGAGGATCGAAAAGTGCGGAAACTTTTGGAAAATTCAGAAGCTCTGAAGGCAGCTCTCGGTCCGCGAAGGCTATGTCCTAAAAAATGTTGGACAGGTTCAAACCTTCGGAAAATTTGGTCCAAACAATGTCCAAACGTGTCCAAACTGGGTTGAACGGTTGGTGAAGCACGGAGTGCAGCGGGCAACCTCTGCAATTGGCGAAGTAACTTCGATGAAAGAACTCACGAGTTCCTAGTGTGAACTCAGTCTGCTCAGGCTGCTCAACAGGAAGCGTTGAAGGCAGATGGGCGAGTTGACAGTTCAGCAGTTGACAATTCATAGCCAGAGCATTGAACACAAGGGGGACTACCATCTCAACGTCCCCGGTAAAGAGTTGCAAATGTCCCATGCTTCACGCAATGTATGGAGTGTACCCTACTTTTGAAAAACAAGGGCCAGGGGAGTGAGGTCACTTGACTATCTTAAGTTCATCTTAAGTATGTCTACTTTTGTTTTAAAGGTCTTACTCAATGTCTTACTCAAAGTCTCCTTCCCTGCTGTCGGTGTTGTTCTACGCTGTAGGCACACCCCCCTAGCCCCGCGACCTCTGCGTCGGTCACGGCTGGTACGGGGGCTCCCTCCGCCACCTCCGAGTGCGCTTCGCCGATCATGGAAGCGCCGAAGGCGATCTGTGGAAAGAAATCTTCAAAAATGATGTTGTTGAAATATGATGTTTAAATAGATGATATAGTGATGTTGTTTATTTGCCAGATGTGAAAAATAGATAGATACATTGACAAATGAACGATATATTTGTGTTTCATTTCACAAGACATGCAATCAAAGATTCGATTGTAACCTATTGCAATACATAGGCATCCATTGTGATCCAGGAATTTGTAGTCTTCGAATCTAGGAATTTAGTTTGGGGGAGCACTGTTGGGGGTAAGGAGGTGGACTTGGAATCCAAAGAGTTGGAGTTTATTTCTACTTGTGTCTGAAAGTGGAATGTTTGAATCTGGGGCACGAGAGGCAACGCAGGACTCCAACTATGCAAAGGCGTGGCTGCGGTGCCATGTCCTGGCAGGTTGTCATTTGGGGAGTCATTTGGCTGACCAACCCATATCACGCCTCATGCAGGGAAAGACAGAGAGAAAGTGAGCGAGAAAGAGAGAGAGAGAGAGAGAGAGAGAGCGAGCAGAGAGAGAGAGAGATAGAGAGAGAAAGAGAAAGAGAAAGAAAAAGAGAAAGATAAAGAGAAAGATAAAGAGAAAGATAAAGAGAAAGAGAAAGCAAAAGGGAAGGGGAAAGGGAAAGAGAGTGAGAGTGAGTGAGTGAGTGAGGCGGAGATAGAGAAAGAGTGAGAGAAAGAGAAAGAGAAACAGAAAGAGAAAGAGAAAGAAAAAGAGAAAAAGAAAACGAAAAAGAAAAAGAGAGTGAGTGAGTCTTCGAGGGGAGATAGAGAAGAGAATTATTTTGGTCCGCCACCCCACTACGTCTTTTTCTTCCGACCGGCCGGCCAATCATTCTTCAAAGCACGGCCGCTCACAATTGAAAAACCAACATCCTTCCATCTCAATTGCCAAAACCTTCTGGTTCTGCAGATCATAGAGCCCAACAGACATGATGCAATTATGTTTGTTTGTTTGCAGGCCCAGACTTGAACTAAGTCAAGATGTCCCTTTAAGACCTTCTTGTTTGTAAGAGTCGCTAGGAAAATTGGCTTGATTAGAAGCTCAACGTTTGGAGACATTCAAAACAGGGAAGGCAATCTTTCTCTCTCGGTAAGACTTGTCCGCCTCCGACAAGAACCCTATTCATCCGAAGCCCCATGCCTGCTCCGCAAAATGTCACGACATATCTGAAGCAAAATCGCCAATGGCTACACCTTTCTCCACACGGGAGAACAAGAGCATAGCGAAAGGCTGCGCAGGCCACAACCCGGCCACAACCCGCTTTTGCGATTCAACCACGCTTGGCACGTCTTCTACAAATTCGTGGCTTCGAAACAGTGCAAGACAACAACGCTTTGTCGGGAACTGTCGTGTGAGACAAGGCATTTGAACACCATTCAGCAAAAAGATCAACAGCATGGAACCTTGGACTCTGAAGCACACGACCTCTTTGCCTTTCTAACGCCGGCCATTACACTCCCACCGGCTCCTCCTTGCCAATGGGTCCATATGGACGGTCGTCGCGAAGCCTCAAGCGATCGCAGTCTTCTGTATTCCGAAAGCCTTCGGCATTTTGACCCAGCACTGTGGATTTCTATCGCTACGGTTCCGCTTTCATTGGGAGGCCACTTACACCTTGCTGCTGGAGCGGATGGCCGCAGATCGCCAAGCCGTTGAGAAGATGATTTCCAGGGTCAAAGCCACTGCCAGCAAGACAGCAGCAAAGTTCTCGGGACGTCCAGCTGGACAAGGCGCGCATGCGCAAACTCAGAGGTGAGCGAAAGATTTTCGTGGAGTTTCTTTGTGAAACTTCTTCTTCTTCTTCTTCTTCTTCTTCGTGTTTCCTCGTAGGAGATTGCACTGTGCCTGTTCTCCCCCACCATTTGCTTTGCCCAAGCTGTTGTTTGGATATTTTTTGTTTGACGAAAGAATCCGGTGGTTGGGCAACCCCCAGAAGAGAAGGAATTAAGGAGCTCCTTTGCCCGTGAGCTCTCAGCCCTCTCAGGTGCAAAATCTGTTAAGTCGCAACTTGGATTTGCTCAGCCAGGGATTGCGAATGCGATGTAGCTGGCCCGTTTACTCCCAAAGTTACATAGAGTGTTTTGGGAGGCCTTTTGAGGGGAAGTCTCATGCCCTTTTACCAACATGTTTGCACGCTCAAGGCCCATTGCTTCAAGAAGCCTGTTTGAGCTGTTTGAGTCAATCATTTTTTTTCCTCATTTTAAACCCTGGGCTTGTGGGGCTTTTCGCGGCTCAGGCTAGCCACCACCGCAGCGCAAGATGAGTTCTCTGACACCGAGCGGCAGGAGGCACTGAAGGACTTAGATTTGGAGGTTCAAAAGGTCGAGTCGGAGAAGGCTCAAAAAGAAAGAAGTCAAAAAGATTTTCAGAACCTGGACACAGAACAAGTCTTGGGAACGCAGGGATTTGTACATGGCATGGTTTTCATGCTTGTTCGGGGCTTGCTGGTTGAACCACTGTTCGGGACCACCTCCAATTCATCAGAGGCGTCCCAAACCTATTTCCACACTAGTTGTATGGCAGCAGGCTGCTGCTCGACAGTCTTAGTCAAGAGTAGACACTTTTTGCTTCTAGTCAGCATGCTCAACCTGGGGCGTGAATTAAGTTCCAGTGACATCGGGGAGGGCCGTGTCACTTTTCGGCTTTGTCCTGGTCATCCCAGTCCTGTGGGAGGAGGGAGGGAGGGAGGGGGGAAGGGAGGAAGGAAGGAAGGAAAATGTCTCTGACTTCCTGTTCCTTGGCACGTTCTTTCTGGCTTGTGCGGAGGCTCCTGGTATTGGTGTGTTTTAGGACATAACTATTGACCGTCAACATCCATCATTAACAATTGGGTAGGTAGGTAGGCAGGTAGGCAGGTAGGTTGGTGTTTTCCATTTGCACTTCCAGGAGAGGTGTGTTCCCATTGGCAGTGTAAATCGCATCTAAGGAACAACGATAAGACCGCGGCTGCTGATAAAAAGGCTGCAGATGCCAAGGCCGCAGCAAAGGCTACAGCTGAAAAGGCCGCAGCTGAAAAGGCCGCAGCTGAAAAGGCTGCAGCTGAAAAGGCTGCAAAGGAACAATCCGAAGCTGAAAAATCGGCCGCAGCCGAGAAAAAGGCTGCAGCTGAGAAAGCTGCGCTGGAGAAAGCTGCGGCTGAGAAAAAGGCAGCAGCCGAGAAGAAGGCAGCTGCTGAGAAGGCTGCTGCTGAGAAACTTGGTTTGTGAAGGGTCATTCATTCATTGTGCCTCAGCCATTGTTTCTCCTTTGTCGCGTGTGCAAAATGTTTCATTTTTGCTGGCTCACCCAAGGAAAAAGGAAGCTGCTGACAAAGCAGCAGCCGAAAAGAAGGCCGCAGAAGCAGAGAAAGCTGGAGCCGAGAAGGCAGCAGCCGAAAAGGAGGCAGCCGAGAAAGCTGCTGCAGCCGAGAAGGCAGCAGCCGAGAAGGCGGCAGCCGAGAAAGCCGAAAAGGCTGCCCAACAGAAAGCGGCCAAGAAAGCGGCAGAAAAAGCGTTGGCGGAGAAAGAAGCTGCAGAAAAAGCCCTGGCCGAGATGAAAGTGCCTTTGCGGCAGTGTCTCCAAAAATACCTTCCGATGGGATCTTGGAAGTGTAGGGTTCACGAACAGCTTGTGTCATTCCATGTCGATCTGCATGTTCAAGGAAATCGGGCCAGATTCAGTCATTCCGTTAGCCAGCCATATTCCAGTAGTCTGCATGCAAATGGAATTTTCTGAAGCACCAAGTTTTAATTTTTCTTTTTTAACCCGATATGTTCCAAAATCGCGCTTTGAGTGAAGAGATCGAAGCGCCATTGCTGAGATATCCAAGCAAGATGCAAATAGTACTAAACCTCTTGGGTACTGACAGTGCCGACCTGTCAAAGTCATCCAAGGCAGCCAAAGAGCAAGCAGAAAGAGAAGCGGCGGAAATGAAGGCCTCGTAGGGAGCCGCCCGCAGCTGCCTCCAGATTTAGGAACCACTCCGATTCGGGAGATGGAGAGAGTCAGTCATAAAGCCATACAGTCATAAAGTAGCTGGTTCAAATTTCGGCTGTATTTTTGCAAGCTAATGTATGCATCAGTGCGCATTTTTGTGTAGATGGATAGGCAGATAGATGGATGGATGGACGGATAGATAGACAGATAGATACGTAGATACGGAGGTAGGTAGGTAGGTAGACAGATAGGCAGATAGATAGATACAAAGATAGATAGATAGATAGATAGATAGGTAGATAGATAGATAGATAGATAGATAGATAGATAGATAGACTGATACGTATTTACATTTCAATGCTTGTAGGCACAACTATTTTATTGAAGGAAATTTGAAGTCAAACGTTTGAGTTCTTAAAAGTTGCAGCATTTAGTCGGTCTGAACGGATAGCAGAAAAAATCAAAGCTGTGTATGCGCGTGACTGGTAGGAATCGCTCGAAATAGTGTTTTTTATCGTTTTGTGCTCCGGCATGGTTGAAATGGTAGGCTTGGTATCGCGGCGGGTGCGGGAAAGCAGCGAGCAAAAATTGCACGCCGCTGTGGTGAGAAGCGTATTTGCAAGTGGACACAGATGATCCCTTTCTGTGTCACCGTTTGGCCACCACAATAACAGCCGATGCCCTTACCAATTCCTCACCGATGTGAGGAGACAGGTCAGTCCCACAGTCTCCGCTAAATGCCGCTGCACTAAGAAGTTTTTTGGTTTCTTTTTTGCGTGTGGATATTTGTTTTTTGGGTACGTTAAGGGTTCACCGGCTCTTCGTTACGGTCTTGGCAGGGTTGCTGTTCCGACAGCGATTGGTCTAGGCCAAAGCCGAGCAATGGCAGCGCGAAAAGGAAGCGGCGGAGAAAAAGGCCAAGGTGCAGATGGCCTCAAGAGATCAGTGATGACATGTGATGACTCAGTGACCAACTGAGACCAATGAAAACTCTCATGGAGGGATTGCAGAAGATGAACGACGCACTTGAAACGATCCAGTATTTTTGGGGCGCCGCTTCGCCCTTCGGATAGATCACTCTCAGCAGTTTGGATCAACACAGTTGGCGCGTGGTTTTTGTTCACCAAACTTCGATGAATTTCAACTTGCTCTGGCTTGTTGTTTTGAGATTTCCGAAGCCCAAACTTGCCCCAAGCCACCAACCAACAAGTTGACTGAGTGGACCAAGATGAATTTCGCATCACACCATTGCTGTCACCCTATTTTCTAATGAATTCCTACTCGGCAGGCTGCCAAGAAAGAGAAGGCTGAGGCCAAAAGCAAACTGCTGATTGTCTTTCAATCCCCTGATGGTCCCACGGTGTATGACAGGGAGGTGGACGGCTGGGGTATTGCTCCTGAGGTTGGGCATGGAGATCTATGATGAAAGGACATGATAAATGCTAAAGACATCTACGGTATGCACTGCAGTGTCCGAAAACTGCAGTGGTTTGTGACAACGGTTTGTGGATGTTGGTGTTGCAATGTTCTGAGCGAAGATCCAGCTCACTTGCACCATGCTCCAAGGAAAAGACCGCAAGACTGTTGCCTTCACCAAGAGGCCTGCGACATGATGCCTTGATTGATTGACTTGGGCCTTGATGGTAGCATTGAGTACCCTGTGGTGGTACCGTATTTGTACAAGTTTAAGATGTTTAAGCAAATATCTTCAATGTTTGCCTTTTGTGTGACAGTTTTCCTCAATCCGTGGTGCTTGTAACACCTTGTAACAGTTGATCATGCGACTTCGGAGATGTTTCTTCTCTGCGAGGCCTCTGGGCGTGTCCTGCAACATGGACAGCATGCCCATCGTGGTCGGCGAGCGGCCGCAAGGCGAAGCCTATGACGCCGGGGTCCGCGAGGGTTGGATCCTGTGCCAAGTGGGCACCGACCCTTCCAACATGCGGCAGGGGCTCCCAAGGGCTCCTGGGGGACCAGACGTCGGTGTGGCGGTCGGATGGGCATCGTGACCAGAGAAGTTGATTCGTTTACAAAATCCATTCTTTTCTTTTACAAAATCATATCTATTCATATCTATTCCACATTTTCTATTCTCTTTTTGTACTTCTCTATGCCATTATTCTCTCTTTGTCTCTTATCTTTCGTCTCTTTTCTTCTTCTGCTCCAGTTTTCCTTTTTTGCTGTTGGTGTATGTTGTCGTTTGGCATTCCAAGGAACTTTCCGCGCTCTGCTGCGGAGCCTTACTCAACAGTGCAGGCTGGGTCCGCTCGTTTCTTTACAACATGAGCCGCAGTTGTGAAATGGTTTGACGTTAGTCATGAGATGTGATGAGCATAGAAGGAAAGTTTGGGTCAGCACAGTCCACCCCTCCAGTTTTGCGCATGATCTGCTTGGGCGCATGCAGTGAGAGGTCCCAAGACATCGGCCCTTGCCAATCCCTTGGTTCCTCCCTTCCATCACTTGCAGTCGGTGCGGGGTCATGCCGAGTCATACTCTCAGAATTCATGGCATAGGATTCACGTAGTCACGACGTAGTCAGTGTTGAGCAATCTATCCTTTCTACCCCTGCTGGAAGGAAAGGTGCCGCAAAATTATGAGATTTTCTTATGCTGTTGCTCTGCACCTGTTTGTGGTGTGGCTCATGGCCTTCATGACCTTCATGGCCTTCATGGCCTGGGACTACCCTTTTGCCGCCAGGAAACTTTCAAATTTCTGGGCCAGCTAACAAAAGAGCTGCCACAGGCACAGTTGAGTCACCCAGGTGGAACCCCCTTTTGGGATTGGGTGGCCTTTCATGCTGGCACACTGTTGAACCTCAAGCGCGTGGACCCATGTATATCCCAATGATTGTGCACTTGGATGATGCTGTTCTGAATCCAGCAGCTTTTGGGGAAGAAATTGGGCACAGCTGCGAGAAAGGTCGTTATCAAACATGTGAAGAGGATCATGACCAATTCGTTTTTCACATGTGCATTTTTTGTTTCCCACTTGGTCCCATCACATATTGGAAGCCAGGAAACTAACAGGAGATCTTGCAGTTTCTCTTTCCGTCATTCAGCATCGCTTGCAGGTGCCATCTTAGATGGTGAGCCGTAACGGACAGCAGGGATCACCAGCTCTTAGTCGCGCCACAGCCGATCGGCCCACACGAGATCAGCTGCCATTTATGGCAAAGATATGCGCTCATAATGTTTGATGTAGTGCGTATGTACTTATGCATCGAGAATTTTGGATTTTGTATTCAGTTCACTTGAGCCGTCCCAATCTTGACTCCGGGAGACGTGCAGTTGTGCAGGATAAAAAGGGTTTGGATCCTTTTGTTATTACCTTTTGAGTGAAGACAAGGGTGTTGTATAACTTGTCCTTTGGTTTTCAGCATTTTCCCTAGTAACAAGTTCATCATTGACAACCAAACATAACTAAAACATATCAAAACTTACCAAAACTCCTTATTTGCGATAAGTTGTTGATACTTTCCTTCAGTGGCGCCCACACCAAGCCTTTGTGTTGAGCTGCGCAGCTGGTCAAAGCTGCGGCTGATCCCATGCGGCCTCGAGAGGGGACTGGGACTTGCGAAGTCGAAGCTTTCGAAGACATCTCTTTTTGACCTTCGTCACATGGATGAGGACATCTTGAGAATATACACATGTTTAAAAATGTATAGACATGCATATATCCGCACCAATTATTTACTAATTATTTGACTAATTGTTTATGTACTCTAAAATCATTGACATTTATATTATTGACATTGCAAGTTTGTGAGATCTTGATCCTCAGCGCATGCGCACACACATGGACTGCCATGGAGCTCAGGTCCCTTGTTGTCCCAGTTGCATGCAGTAGCAGTGCCGCTGAAACAGGTTTTACAGCTTGGGCGCGAAGGTCCGAAGAATTTCCAAAGAATTATTTTGGATCACGACGGGAAGATACTGATTTTTTTCATTTCTGGCCTTCTGCGCCAAATTTGGGCAAAGCGAAATGTCTTTGGCCCCGTTGTCTCACAGGCTTCCTAGTGAACCTCCAATCTCAGGATGCAGCCTGGCTTTTGCTATCCCCCTGAGAGTGAAACATCTTGAGGCATTCAAAACGCTCAAAACATATTGAAATCAAATTAGGAATTTTCACCTTTGAATCATATTCAAATGATGTTGCATAGGCAGCTTCACCTTTGGCATGTGAGCAGATTGGCGCATCGTGGATTCGATGTCAACACAGGTGCAGGGAATGGCCCTGGTGCTCCATCCCAGGATCCGAGAGTGGAAGCTGCAGCTCCAAAGGCACCAGTTTCTGCGGAGCAAAAAAGCCGAGGGAGGAGATGCCCCAGGACGCAACACCAATGGCATGCGCCGGCATGCGGGATCACATCATTTCACATCTTTCATCTTTCCCTGATCGCGGGCGGATGTGTGAAGCATGCCAGTGAAGTTTGAGAAACATGCCATTTGCCTAGCTGAACTCTGCAGATGGCATGGATAGAGAGATTCTTTTGCCTGATTATGAGATGGTCTTTGTTTTGCTTTGGTTGGGTGAGATCCAGCCCCGGCATTTAACTCCTGCAAAATATGAGTAGTCAGTGCCAGTACGAGTTTCATGCCCCTCCCTATGCTCCTCCCGATGTCATACAGCAGTGCATCAAAATCGAAACACCCTGACCCTCTTTTTTGCATGTATGGTGTGGGCTGTCTAAAAAAAACGCTGAGGACTGAACCCCATGCAATCATGTTATGAGTTGGTTGAGTCCCTTTGCGACGCGGCTCAAGATTCGATTCAGAGAACAGTGAGAAGAACTCCGTGAACTGAGAAGAACTCAGCTCAGATTTGTGGCGGGCAAAGTCCCAGCTGAAGCTGGCGCAAGGCCATGATCAGGACGCATTATGGCCCAGTCGGACTGCGACAACCCCGAGATCCTGAGAGTATCAAACCGGCCTCCAGCAGTGAGAAGAAGGAGGCGGGGAACTATTTTGGCAAAATAGAAGGGAAACTTCCTTAAACCTTTGAAATTTCCTCATAATGGAAGACATTTCCCTAAAACTTTGCCTATGCACCGGGCTGGGGGCTATGAACAAACGAATGAAATGAAGGCAAGTAGGGGATAGGGGTTGGCGTATTTGACTCGGTTTGTTTTAGTGCGGCTGCCCTTTTTGGTTCGGTCTCTTCATTCGTTCAGAGTGTGTCCGCCAGCGAGCCTTCAGTACCAAGGTGAAGATTTTCAAGCAATGGCTCACCAAGAATCGCAAAGAGATCAAGGCTGAGCAATATCGAAGTATCGTCAAGCAGACTATGCTCTTGGCAGCAGCCAAGATGGAGGCTCTAGTTGCCGGCTGCCCTTTGTCGCTGTGCTGGCGGGAGCCGTAGGATGACAATATGACTACAATTTTGTAGTGATCATATTTCTTGACATTGCTATTGTGCTTGATTAAATTGCTGCTTTTGAATCCATATTCGTAAGAATTTATCATTGGCATCCTTATCATTCCTGCACGACTATTGCCATGATTGGTTCTTCCTCAACGTGTCATTTTCATTTCGTGGAGGTCAGGGGTCTCTCATGGTGTGCTTGACACTGTCCCTGGCCCGATTTTGCTTGGACCTCCAGCATTCCAAAAAAAATACCTGTACAACGCGTTGGGGTGTAAGGATACATGAGTAGTGCCAGAGCTTCGGAACCTCCAAAGAGCATTTCTGAAATCCAAACCTTGGATCTCAATTTCTTTACAGTGTGTAAAAGACCTCAGTTTGGACCTCCAGGTGAATGACATTGCTTTCGGTGCCCCATCGGTGGCCATTGACGAGAAGACCGGGCTCTACAGGCTCGGCTGCTCAGCTTTGGCTCGGCTTAAAAGGAACCGGGGCGTCACCGGTACCCACCTGGCAACCCCTGGGAGGTCACCAGATGAGATGGCAGTGAGGGACAAGCTGGCGAAGGACAAGGTCAAAAGCTTGAAGGACCGATGGAGATGGGAACCATGGGTATGGCCATGAATGGGACATGAAGGGAGGACCCTCAGATCATGGAACCGGTGATAAGGTGGGGACTCCAGTTATTCACAGATTTCAGTCAAAGAACGCAGGACTGAAAAATAAAAAGGTTTTACGACTTTTTAATTGATATCAATTGATTTTTCGGAAAGTATCCTTCAATACAACAGGATAATTCACGTGATCTGGTTTGAAAGGGACTCATTCTCCACATCCACCTTGCTAGCCGTCAAAAAGCGCTGCCGCAAATTTACTGCACTGTCGATGCAATAATTTTCCCTAGGTGCAAATGATTTTGGCCTAAATCCGATAGAAAGAAAGTAAAAACACCGCTATATGACGCGTTAAGCAATCAACGGTCAAAGGGGTCGCTATGCTCTGAGTTGAAACCTGTGATGAATGGCTTGCTGTTCTGCCGGTGATTCGTCAAAACAGTGATCTCACAGGACGGCACTGCGGCGATTCCAGAGGGGAAGTACCTCGCATCCATGAGCCTGAAGAAGACCGGCAGAAGCCAAACCAGACATTTGATGGTGAAGACTTCGAAATACCCATGGGCTTGGTACAAGTACAGGCGCTGGGGGAGAAGTGGAGGCATGCCTTCCCTCCTAGGTCCTAGTCCCTTGAAGCTGTGCAGATTCCCTTGCCAAAACATCACAAAACCCCATAGAGTCCCAGGTTTCAATGGGTTTTGGGGCGTCTCTGTGGGAACGAGATTGACAAACTTCAGGAAGAATCATGAGGAATCTCGTGAGAACCTCGAGCATTTGAAGCATGGCTGACGCCACTTCCCGCTGTGCGCAGGTATTGGGCCATCCAGTCAGGTATCATGAAGGTCTACCGCACTGTGGGGCCCGAGTACACTGGGGAACCACATCGCTTGTATGATGTCAGAGAGGCCACCTGCAAGTTCGAGACGCGCGACATGGTGGGAATTCATGAACCTTTCCTAGGCCAATATCAGGCTCGAGTCAGGCTCCTTTTGAAGGAGAGACCTTGGGGGCCTGTCTTCTTGTACTCCAAGGACTGGTGGAAGTGCTGAAGTTTCACTGATTATTTGTATAGCTGAAGGGGGTGTTTGCACGCGTCAAGTTGCTGGAATTGCGTGCCTCTAGGTTCCTAGGTTACCATCTCGTCTTCTCTCCCTTCTTGTCCGCGCTCTTGTTGGTTTGACGTTGCTTACATGTCTCCCTGTTCCTCTTGTCTCTTGTTTTGTCCCCTCTTGTTGGTTACTCTGCCCCTTTCTTTGCTTTGTTTCCCCTCGGTCTCGCTTGTTGGTTTCTGTGTTGATTGCTTTCCCTTGTTTTCCCTTTTGTCCGTTTGCCCGTCTGCTTCTTCTCTTCTTTGAGTTCTTGTCTCCCGCAGTGTTGGCTACCGTGGGCCTCTTCCTCTTGTTTCCGGTCTTGTTTCGGTTGGGTTTCTGATACTGCCTTTTCCTCTCTCTTCTCATCTCCCTTGATGTTGGTTGCCGCGTGCGCCTCTTCCTTTTGTCTCTTCGTTTTGTCTCTGCCTTTTTCTCCCTTCTTGTTGGTTACCATGTCCACCTTTTCTCTTGTCTCTGTTACTGTTCATTTTTGTGTTCCTTCTTGTCAGTTAAAATTCTAAAAAGATGTTTCAAACCATGCCATTTGCGCTCTATCTGGTCAATGGTTCAAATTTGGAGATCTTTGGGGCGGCGCTCACGTTGACCCGCAGGATGTCTCCGAGGTGAAGTCGTGGGAGCGAGCCATTCGCATGTGCAAATACTTGCTGAACGCCACCGACCGAGAGGCGCAGAGCATCGCAGAGCTCTGGGAGAACGCAACAGTCGATGCAAGATGAACTTAGTCGAGGATAGTCTCGGATAGTCCAGGTATAAGTTAAGTATATTGAACCCTTTGAACTGATTTAACTGCCCTTCCAATGCCTTGTTTTTTTTTTTCTTCTCCCTCCCTTGGAACCACAGTTCCCAGAACCGGGAGTTGTGGGAACTAAGAGAGGGTTGATAGGGTTCCATGAGGACATTCGAGGTTTCTAGGAAGTGGTGCAGTTGAGCTGCCAGTCCCAACCACTATTGGACCTATTGCTATAGATGCCAAAATTTTTCTTCTGTGATCCTTTAAATAAAACAAGTGCTACTACTATAGCCCTTCTGCTATTGGTATTATATTGCGTCAGGACGGGAAAGCATCGTGAGTTCGGCGTGGCACAAAACATTCCAAAAAACGGGCACAACACATGGAAGCCAAAGCCTATGAAAGCCAAAGCACATGCAAGCCAAGTATCAGACAAGGCGAAGGAACCGAACCCTGCAAACCAACCACGCCTAGTCATAAAACGCAGTTGTGACAAATAAAGTGGCGGAGAGAGCTTTTAAGCACTGCAGCGAATTAAATGTGGCACACCAAATCGCGCGCAACACGCAAAACAAACACAGCGCATATTTCAAAAGCCGCTGAACCTGTTGGACCTCGAAAATTTGGGGATCAACAACTGGCCCTGGGCTTTGCTGGGCCCCTGCTGTTTCCAGGCCATGGCCTTCGTGATTGGCCGCGTCGCGGGGTCCATCATGGCGAAGGGTTGGAACGCGGCCTTCAGATACCATCGCGAGTTGGAGGACACCCGGCGCCTCATCAGAGGCCTGGCGATGAGACTCACCAAGTTGGACCTCAGCCGAGCTTGGAACAAGGCCGCGGAGAGAGGAGATGCCTTGGGAGTGCTAAGAGAATCTAAGAGATACAGTGCAGCTTGAGATGCCTAGAGATGCTTAGAGGCAGTTGACAAAGGCCGTTTGGATCCCTCAAATTTAGCCATGTTCGCCCGGCGGTTTGTGGCTGCACGATCTTGGTTGTTTCATCGGGCGACTGCTTAGGAGTCATTGTTTCGCCGACTGGGTGCGACTAGTGAACACAATACTGGTACCTACATTCTGCCACAGCACACACACAAAGCACTTGCACACCATATGGATCTACATGTTCCATTCTTGGATAGTTTTTAAAGTTTACTTTTCTTGATGGACTTTCAATGTATCATTTGACTGTTTCTTTCTTTTTCTTCATTTTTCCTTTCTCTTTCTTGTCTTCTTTTTTGAGGAGGTTATCGTTTGAGGCTTTTTTGGGGGCATGTTTTGGTCTCACGAGGCGCGCTTGGTGTACTTGCAGAAGAGTCAGCAGGAGAAGCTCCGCAAGGAGACCGTTGGTGGAGCTGGCGGCGAGTTGAAAATCTTAGGGGTTTGAAAAAGGGAACCGACCCAGGGAACTTCTGACTGATCAAATCATAGGTTCGTGGTAACCCCCACACCCAAACTCATCCAGATTTTTCCATCCCTAAACATTGGATTCAATTCAAGACACGCATCAGTTGCGGGGACTCCACCAGGAGCAGCAGGATTGGGCAGCCCGGTTCTTGCGCGACAAGATGGATAGGATCAACAACCAAAGCGCCAGATCACCGGCGATGAGACTCGGCTCACCCCGGTGGGAGACCACTGCAGCTGTGGGATGCTGTGGGATGCCATGGGAGTTGATGGAGTTGAAGGAGGTAGTTGTTGTATGTTCTTGTGACTTCTCGGTTGACGCTAAGGATCCGTATGGCAGCCATCAACAAGGTGCAGCTCTTATTCCGTCACTTCCGCCAAGACCATATCTTCGATCGGTCCTACGCGCTTGGCACAAATGTTCCTGGGACAAAACTACTGTGCACGGGTGAAGCAACACTGAATCAATGGCTTACCGTAGCTTGCTGGCTTGAAAGTATGCCTTTACATCAGCAGCCTTCTTTGGACCGCTTTCTCTTGCACCTATGTTGAAATGAGCTACCTACATGCACAAGATTATGGTTGGGCATTTTCGCGGAGTTTGTTGTTGGAGAAAGATTATTTGTACAGATGTTTGCAATGGAATAACATCAGGCATTTCTGCAGAGATCGAGCGGAAAGGCAACAAACAATTCACAAGTTTGAGATGGAATAAGGACAGCTATGATGGACTCATACTTTCAAGCTAAGCCCTTTTTGTTTAGTCAGTCTTATGTAAGGTGAACTTTCGCCCACCTTGAGAACCATCACGAAATTCTGTCAAGGGACAGCGCAAAATTAAACTAAGTAGGCTAACGAACTGAAGAACAAGAGAGCATCGCAGGCTTCGTTTAGGGAGGGAAGAGGGACATGACTTCCTTCACTCTCAGGTCAACACGCGAGTTCAGCAGATGATGAAAGGCGTTTCAATGACTCTCCGCTTGAATTGGTGCTGCTGGTGCTGTAGGTAATGGCAAGATCACTTGGCATTGGGAGTGCAGCTGCCAGACTGAGTTCAAAAGGCAGTTATCAGTTTTTGGATACTTTAGTACTTGACGTGCGATCAGTGAGTGAGAACCACATTCCCTGGTCCCGGTTCCTGACAGTTTTGCTACATTGAAGCGCAGCAGAGTGAACGTTTTGACATGTTTTGACGTGTTCAGGATGGCGTCCTTCAATTCGTTAAGCATCAAAGACGTCTTGCAGCTCACCCTGAAGGGGGCAACTGGGCCTGAACACCTGGGGCTGTCAGCCAGGATAGCACAGCAAAGACAGCTAAGATAGCCAAGCGATGCTAAAGTAGAGCATAATAATGGTGTAACCCTTTCATGGACAGCGTCACTTGATGTGCAGGCTGGTACCTCATGCATTTTTGGGGATTCTTTTTGACAATGAATTTGGTATTCATAGGATCTGGTTGCAGGAAAAAATACCAAGAACAGGTTGCTTCTTCACATTTTCTCACCTTCATTCGCAGGTCTCACCTTATGGATAACGTGCGCTCACTGCCGTATGCCACTTCAAACGTTTGGCTTGTTTCGTTTTGATGGATCTTTCTGAGACATGCACCAGAGACATATGGCATACGCCGCGTGGGTTGGTTGATGGTCCCCGGCCATCGAGGAGGGCTTGACACATTTCTTCGAGGACAGCGACGCATACACCAACTCCAAAGCATCACAGTATTCGGAGGCCAGTGGCGGTGGTTGGTGGTTGGAGATTGCCATGACAAATCTGACAAGAACATCACCGGTTGTAAATAGTAGAAATGGTCAGATTTTGTTGTCGTTTCCCACTTTTACAGTTGCCAAAAGTGTGTCTCGGAGTTTGGAAAAGGTGAAGGCTGGCCGGGTCCGGGCTCGGCGGAAGGTGACTGTGAATCTTCAGCCGTTGGCGTTCTCGATCTCCGAGAATTTCAGCATGCTATCCTTTTCTGAGAAAGACAGCGGTTCCATCCTGCACAATGCGGGTTGGGAACATTTTGCGGCTCAGCTGCACCCGATTACAGCGTGCATAAATACAGATAGATAGATAGATAGATAGATAGATAGATAGATAGATAGATAGATAGCCCAGCGAGAGAGAGAGAGAGAGATAGATATACCTGATGCTGATGCTGTACCAGTGATATCTCGTTTGTAGTATGGTCCTGATGCATTGATGTCTGTACCTATCCGTGTCTGCATGTATCAACCAACCCACACATCTATCTATCATTTTCTTGTCCTAAGTTTTTCTATGTATGGAGATGTCCACGGAAAACGCTTGCCACAGCCGAAGAGCTACATTGTGTTTGATGACTCGTCACTTCGCTGTTCAACCTGGAGCAAATTTGTGAGGTCAACCTGAACCAAATCAGTTCTGTGATCCTTCACTCCGAACGGTCCTTGGAGAAGACCAACAAAGGCGATCGCCTTCCGCCCTCCAGCTGTGCTGGGGTTTGGTTCACCATCAACGGGCCACGAGTTGGTTGGGGGCGCAGCCTCCGAAAGATCACAGATCCAGAGACTCAAAAGTCCGGTGACTTGGACGAAGCTTAAGGGGGAAGGGGGAAACAAAAGGAAACAAATTATATCTGTGTGAAATTTCTGTGCATATATAAAATCTATATTCACATTTACATTATTGATGATTATATTCAAATTTATGTTTACATTTAGATGCGAGGAAGTTAAGTAAGTCCGAAGTAACTTTAGCAAGTTCATAGCTTGAAAAAGTTGTTCCCCCACACCCACACAGATGAGTCTTGTGTAAATATGCGAGTTGCACACTTGTGAAGTCCGATGGGTGGTGTCTATAAAGATTTTTTCAAGAGTCTATCACTTCCCGTGACCCTCTATTTTTTCAGCTTCTCGAAATAGTCTTAGTTCCGTGATGCTCTGTGGAGCTTGGCTTCTTCCGAGTTCAAGAAGTGGTGGGCTCCGCTGATGGTGGCTATCTTGGCGCGGCCTTGGCCAGCGGCGCACCGGTGCAGTGGCTGCGGATGGAAATCGGCATCAAAAGCGCTGAAGTGCCGGACCTACGTAGCTCTCTGCCAGAGGAGGGACAGGCACTGGGGCAGGGGCCCACAGGGTGCGGCTCTGAATCGAGAAGCTTCGTTGAAGGAAGCGAGATTTGGTGAATCACTTGGTGTTGTGATAAGTTGGCGCACAATGGCCACATCCTTCGGGCTTATTGAAGCCAAAATCATAAGGTTGCCATATGCCCATGCAAAGCTGACAGACAATAGTCCTTGATAGTGCCCTCTGGTTTTTCCCTGTCGGGTTTAAGATTCGGAGAGGGAATGCATGAGGAGGTTACTGTAAAGACTGGAGGCTCCGGTACTGATACTGCCATTTTTATAGTCGAAGGCAAATTCCCAGTCTTTTTTGTACCTATAGTTTTTGATTCCATGTTTTCTTATTTGGTTGTCTTTGCTAAAGTATGTGTCTTTGCTTTTGCTGTTGAAACTTGTAGAGTTTGGAGCCTTTTGAACTCTTTTAGACTTTTTTGTCTTAGTTTTTGCCGTGTTTTTTTCTGTGCCCGGCGGTGCCCGACTGTGAGACGCTCAGGCGGAAGTCTTCGGAGAAGACAGCGAGGTCCGCTCGGACTTCCAGACCTTCCTGATCCTGACTGTGCTGGGCAAACGTTTCAGGAGCACGCCATCCACTGGAAGCAATCCGACCTATCAGGGGTTCCTTGGAAGACGAAGATCGAAAAAAGTTCGATTCCGATTCCTATTTTGAAAGGCGTAAAGCTTCAAGGTGTGCAAGGCCGTCCCTTGTGCCTTTTTTTTGGGGGTCCATCTGGGTCTGATTCTAAAGAGGCTATATATTGACTCTATATGTCAGGTTGTGACAGGTTCTTATCTTGATGTTCATTGTTGATTCTGCGTTGCACAGCCGTCAACGATCAAAATAGGCAATTCTGCTTGTAAACCAGGTCATCAAAGAGCGCTGACTTTCCAAAAACACCTTCAAAAGTTGGGGCTATGGCAGAGTAAGTGGCACAAACACCGCAAGAAGCTTTGCTTCGTCGCCCTCTTAGGCCCTACATGGGAAAGTTCGTAGCTGAAATCCCATTGCCTGTTGGAGAGAAAGGCATCTCTGCCCTGGATCTGTCGGAGATTGGCATCGACGTGGTTGAGCAGGATCCAGTGGACATGGAGAAAAATCGCACTATTTGGGCCACCAAGCTTCTGAGATTGCAAGCAGCTGACGGATAGCAGCAAACTGTTGATGGTGAATAGCCCCGCTAAACTATGCAATCTATGCAGAATGGAGACTGATAGGGTCGATTTATAGTCTTCTAATGTCTTACGCTTTGGAAAAAGGATTGCCATCGATGCCTTCGCTTGGTTCAGGCTTCAGATCCCTTGTTGTTGGTATCGCGCAGGGTTGCATGCTAAGCAAGCCAGTTTCGACTCTCTCAAATGTCAGATTCCCATGGCTGTGATTTTGCAATCCAACCCGCTCAAAATGCAAAACAATGGGGTGTACTTTTTCTTGGGACACAGCCGCGCAGGGCTTCCGATCTTACCAGGTAAAAAGGAACGAACTCTTCAGATTTGATTGAGATTGCATAGATTTTTTCTGTTCCTCTTAATGTGCATTCAAAGGTTCTCGTATGTTCTCAACGTATTCATACGCGATGCCTTGGCTCCAAGGATGCCCCTGTGGAAGCTTATGGGCAGCGAGGAGGAAATCGCTGCGAAAGCACCGCCCCCACCCACGACTTTGACGACGCAGCTGGGATTGGAGGTGCAGACCTTGACGCAGCTGGGTCTGGTGGAAGAAGCCGCGGAGGATGTGTGCCTTGGTTGGCCCTAGTGGGTTGCTCCGATGTTCTCAGCTTGAAAAAGGCGTTGGATTTTGTCCACACCCACAGTATCCACCTGGCAGTTGGAGTCCTGACGGTTTTTCAGCTTGGAGTTCTTTTTCGAGCCATCCAATCATTGTTCCAAGTTCATCATGTTCCTTATCCTGCCTGGCGCATCACAGCCCACATCAGCGGACATCAGCGGACTGGTTTGTCCCATTTTGTCCTGTTGGCTTAGGTACTCCCTGCGGCAGTCCATGGGTGCCGGTGCCCGGAAGAACAGCAAGCGGATCCAGCTGATGCACCCGGCGGTCGACACGGCTGATGCCCTACCAATGAAGGTGGCGGCCTTGACATCGACAAACCCTAAATTCCAAACAGAAACATCCATGGATCAATGATTTTTACATGGGACACCTATGAAATCTCATGAGTTGGAGGAGTTTTCAGTCTTGATGCATCCAGCCATTTGCAGCATGCTTGCCGATTTGTTCAAGGAATGAGTCTGAACTGATGAGCTTGATAGGGATGCCACTGTGCGTGTTTGTGCCTGATGTCATTCTTGGATTGCCCTCAAACTCCGCGCATTCTCCAGTGGTCATGAGTTGTCCTTTCAATTCAAGTTATATTAAATGTCATTTTCATGGGGAAAGGGCCTTAAAATCACAATTAATTGCTGGGATATGAAAATGCTCTGGCTCATGCAAGCTGGTGAGTTTCCCATTCCCGAACAGTTGGATGTTGGACGGGCACCTGGCAGCAAGAAGATTTGTTTGGTAAATGGCCACTGGGCTGAAGAGATGCATTCACAATGCATCACAATGCATTCATATTCCAAACATGTCAATATTCAATACTCAACACATTGCAATGCACATTCATACAACATTCACACAGAAGTATATATGTATATATTCTTATATATACATAAATAAATGAATAAATGAATAAATAAATAAATAAATATATATATATATACATATATATACATTGATATTTATATACATTTATAAATACATAAATTGATATACACATATATCATGCCTCCAAAAATGTTGCCATACTGGTGTGGCATCCGTATGATTGCACAGTCTCCGGTGTCAGGCCTTCATCGACTTGGAGGTGAGCGCCAAAGTGGCTGCCTCATCGCTGCTGCCGCGGATTTGTATTTCTCCCGAAGTGCAAGGACCGAAGAAGTGGCACTGCATGGATTCAACGAAGAATTGCTTAAGCTGAAGTTAAAGCGCTCACTTTAGAATAACACACATACATTTATATATATTTAAATATTTAAATGTATATACATAAACAGATTCAGGGTGGATTGTATGGTTCCCTCAGTTTACAAAATGGCCTTGGGCTGTCACGCCTCCCTTGCGGGTTCTGCAAGTGGATCCCTGGGTGAAGCGCGGAGCCGTGTCAGGACGAGGGTCGACAGTGAACCTCTTCACGAGCCACAAGGTCAGCAGGGTCGGCTTGGGGAGGCGTTGAGACTGGTAGAGTTTTGAGGCTCGGTGCGAGAAACCTGAGTGAAGTACTTGCGTGTTTGAAGGTGGTTAAAGAAGAGAATGCACAAGAGATATAAAAGAAGAAAACAAGTTTTGAGTCCCGGTAGAGTGTTGGAGCTGTCTTTTGCAGCAATTCTTTGAAAGAGACTTTTTGACATCGCGGAAAGTATCTGGGTAAATAAGACACAAGGGTGGTTTCAAAATCAAATGCTACACCATGGACTGTTTTGTACTTTTTACGGATCTATTGATCCCCAGAGTGCATTCCATGCGGCATTTTGGACCGTGCCTTGAGCCGAGCTGCGAATACGAACGGACTGCAGACAATTACAAACTGGCAGAACCCTCTAAGAGTATTGCCTGTGCGGATTACCCATGGGAGTACCTAGCGCAACCGCGGCTTTGAACCTTGCTCCATAAGGCCATCTATGTGTCTTGAGCGAACATATGACCCATCATATAGTTGGCTGCCGGTGAAATGCCAGACCTAGATTCATGGATGGGTTGCCTTCACGTGCATGGCGTGAAGAAGTGATGGTCGATTCGTCGACCGGTTTCTTGGAATTCACTTATGGTTTACTTCATTGATTTGGATTCTTTGGTGGATCATGGTCATTTTTGCTCAGTACATTTGTTTGTAAGTGTTTCTGCACGTCGTGGACATGTGTGCCTTTAAGCAAATGCCTGCATAGATGCACATGTTTACCCACCCACCCATTATTTGCTCTACTCCACATTTACTGTTTGCTGTTATTGCATTTCCGTTGCATTTCCACTGCCTCACGAGGCCGCGTGGTTGGACTCCGCAGGTATCATGAGGCGGGGAACCGCCAGAAACGGTTGATTCGCATGGGTGATGGGTGGTCTAGCAGCTAAGTTGGTGAGATTTTTTCAAACAGTCCCGTGAATCAATAAAGACTTTGACAGCTCCAATTCTTTTAAAATCCGAGGAGGGACATTTCTCTTTCCAAGTTGGATCCTTCTTTGATCATTTTGGATACTGAGTTAATTTGGATCCCGTTGGGCATTTGCTCAAAGCGATAATCTACCTCCGTCCGTTGCCAAAACCCACCAAGACAAACTCGCGAGTTAGCAGATCCAACCAGCGTCATGGATGGTCCAACGGATTGTCATGTTAGAGCTTGACTAGTGCTTGGTTCGTCCTTGGTTGGTGCTTGGTTCTTGCTTGGTTAGCGCTCTTTGGTGCAGGTTACTGTAATGCTTGCTGTATGGCCAGTACGAACCAGCACTGTCATGAACAGCAGCCCCTGAGGCATGTGAGCGTGCCCAGCATGGTGGAGTTGAAGGTGGGTTGGGGGGCTGAAGTGGGAACAAACTTCAAGCGCTTCGCATAGATGGATATTGATGACGACGGCGACCATCATCACCACCAGAAGCATCACTGCCAAATATCCAGTAGCTGGAATGTTCCAGAAGAAAAATGGAAACTAATCATAATTTATCATAATGTCCTACAACAAAAGTCCCAAATATCCACCAGCCGAAATGTTCGGTGATGAATTTAAATTGGGACGTCCCCATAGTTCCACCGACGCCTTCGGGTTCCTGGCGATCAGGTTTAGCAGGAGCTCCAACCAATTGAAGATGTTCTAAGTGGTCAGTTGAATTTATATAATTGATGTCATTTGGTGGTTAATGAATGTTGTTATTGCTCATATTAACGTCTGGATTTGCTGCAACAACATGGCTGCACCTTCCCCTGAGCTGCTTTCCAGGTGAGGGAGCTACTCTTTCCAATCGATGATCCGTCAGAGGAGTGGACGAACGCTTGGGAAACTGCCACTGACACTGTGCCAGTGACACTGCTAGGGAAGGTTCCGGATGGTCAACCATGATGGCCGTGGTTGATGCCGGTTGGACAATGGTGAAGCATCATTAATGATCGAAGGGTTATGGATTGATATGGGTTGATTTTTAAGTTGCTGTCAAGTTCAATTGACCACGTCCATGTAGAACAACATATTAGTAAAAGGCGGAGTTTTTGGACAGTACATGCAGAACAAAAAGAACAAATGTGTGTGACCGTTTGCGTGTGCGTAAATATGTGTAAATAATGACTGCGGGTAAAGCCCTTCACTCCTCGTCTGTACACGCGGAATCGTGCTCGTCTGTACACGCGAAAAAAATCTCGGCTGTACACGCGAAACGTGCTCGTCTGTACACGCGAAACGTGCTCGTCTGTACACGCGAAAACAACTCAGCCATACACGCGAAGTCACCTTTGCTGTTCTCTTCTCTATTACTCTCTTCTCCACTATTCTCTTGTCCAGTATTTTCTTTTTTCTATACTCTGTTCTATTCGCTTCTCTACTACTCTCTTCTTTACTCTTCTCTTATCTACTCATTTGTTCTCTACTACTCTCTTTAATTCTCTTCTTTGTTCTTCTCTTCTCATCCTTTTTCTTTTCTGATATGCAAAGGCCAGAGGGGGTGGGAGATTTGATATGTTCAGTCGTGCATGCCAAGGCCAGAGGGGGTGGGAGATTTGATATGTTCAGTCGTGCATGCAAAGGCCAGAGGGGGTGGGAGATTTGATATGTTCAATCCTGCATGCCAAGGCCAGAGGGGGTGGGAGATTTGATATGTTCAATCCTGCATGCCAAGGCCAGAGGGGGTGGGAGATTTGATATGTTCAATCGTGCATCCAAGGCCCGGGGGGGTGGGAGATTTGATATGTTCAGTCGTGCATGCAAAGGCCAGAGGGGGTGGGAGATTTGGTATGTTCAGTCGTGCATGCAAAAGCCAGAGGGGGTGGGAGATTTGATATGTTCAGTCGTGCATGCAAAGGCCAGAGGGGGTGGGAGATTTGATATGTTCAATCCTGCATGCGCAGGCCAGAGGGGGTGGGAGATTTGATATGTTCAATCCTGCATGCCAAGGCCAGAGGGGGTGGGAGATTTGATATGTTCAATCGTGCATGCCAAGGCCAGAGGGGGTGGGAGATTTGATATGTTCAATCCTGCATGCCAAGGCCAGAGGGGGTGGGAGATTTGATATGTTCAGTCGTGCATGCAAAAGCCAGAGGGGGTGGGAGATTTGATATGTTCCGTGTGGATGCAAAGGCCAGAGGGGGTGGGAGATTTGATATGTTCAATCCTGCATGCCAAGGCCAGAGGGGGTGGGAGATTTGATACTGGGTACTTGCTGTAAGTCGTCCGGGCTTGACTAAAGTCGGGCGGAAACCTTGTGCCCTATGGGATTTGGATGCCAGTGGGTGTTCCTAATTGGATTGGCTGCCTAAATCCCATGCGCGACACGGGTTTGTAAGAATAGCACTGCTGAATTTTTATTGGCAATTAGCTTGGTTTTGCATTTTTGGCTTAGATGGCAGTGATGGAAAAGGAAAAGATCTTTTCATTCGTTTGGCCTTGACTTTGGTAAGGTCTTGCGTCTTGAGTTTGGTTAAGTTTTATATTTTGAGGGGAAGGACAGATGTGGGTTCTGGTGGGCGGACCTCGCGCGGACGTCGCGAAACGTCGCGAGGGGCTCGCGCAGAGCCACCCAAGATCCCCCGCAATTTTGGTTGTCCTTTTCGATGTGGTCATGTTGTCCTTCCAGATTTCCTTGTCAACACAGAACATTTTCCTGTGTGCCAGTAGGATTTGCACCCGTGGGGTGACTTCTTGATTTTGAGGGGCGGCTTATTTTTCACGCTGTGCCATGCGGTGGGGTGATTTCTTGCTGCATGGAGTATGAAAGGTCCAGCGCTCATACCATTGCGTTTCGCTTCCAAATGTAGCAAACACATTTTCTGCTACATTAGGTGTGCCATTAGAGTTTGTGAGATTTTGTGGCAAGTTCAAGAACAGGTGGAGTGGCGTGTGCCATTGGGATTTGCAAACTTTAAGACACGTCAAAGGGTACAAAACATAATCTTCGCTGCAGTGTGCGCATGAAATCCTTCCAATTCACATCATCCAGGAAAGCTCCTACGAACGCTGTGCCCATTGGGTTTTGCAACTTTCTGCCTGACTTTTCGCGATCTGCCTGACTTCTCGTGTTTGAGCTGTGCCCAGTAGGATGCCTGACTTAAAACGAGCGTGCCTGACTTACCACCACTACCTACCTGTATGTTCAATCCTGCATGCCAAGGCCAGAGCGGGTGGGAGACTTGATATGTTCAATCCTGCATGCCAAGGCCAGAGGGGGTGGGAGATTTGATATGTTCAATCCTGCATGCCAAGGCCAGAGGGGGTGGGAGATTCGATATGTTCAATCCTGCATGCCAAGGCCAGAGGGGGTGGGAGATTTGATATGTTCAATCCTGCGTGCCAAGGCCAGAGGGGGTGGGAGATTTGATATGTTCAATCGTGCATGCACAGGCCAGAGGGGGTGGGAGATTTGATATGTTCAATCGTGCATACCAAGGCCAGAGGGGGTGGGAGATTTGATATGTTCAATCCGTCGTGCATGCAGAGGCAGAGGGGGTGGGAGATTTGATATGTTCAGTCGTGCATGCCAAGGCCAGAGGGGGTGGGAGATTTTGTGTGCGTGGGTGAGTCTGGTTTGTGTGCGTGGGTGAGTCTGGTTTGTGTGCGTGGGTGAGTCTGGTTTGTGTGCGTGGGTGAGTCTGGTTTGTGTGCGTGGGTGAGTCTGGTTTGTGTGCGTGGGTGAGTCTGGTTTGTGTGCGTGGGTGAGTCTGGTTTGTGTGCGTGGGTGAGTCTGGTTTGTGTGCGTGGGTGAGTCTGGTTTGTGTGCGTGGGTGAGTCTGGTTTGTGTGCGTGGGTGAGTCTGGTTTGTGTGCGTGGGTGAGTCTGGTTTGTGTGCGTGGGTGAGTCTGGTTTGTGTGCGTGGGTGAGTCTGGTTTGTGTGCGTGGGTGAGTCTGGTTTGTGTGCGTGGGTGAGTCTGGTTTGTGTGCGTGGGTGAGTCTGGTTTGTGTGCGTGGGTGAGTCTGGTTTGTGTGCGTGGGTGAGTCTGGTTTGTGTGCGTGGGTGAGTCTGGTTTGTGTGCGTGGGTGAGTCTGGTTTGTGTGCGTGGGTGAGTCTGGTTTGTGTGCGTGGGTGAGTCTGGTTTGTGTGCGTGGGTGAGTCTGGTTTGTGTGCGTGGGTGAGTCTGGTTTGTGTGCGTGGGTGAGTCTGGTTTGTGTGCGTGGGTGAGTCTGGTTTGTGTGCGTGGGTGAGTCTGGTTTGTGTGCGTGGGTGAGTCTGGTTTGTGTGCGTGGGTGAGTCTGGTTTGTGTGCGTGGGTGAGTCTGGTTTGTGTGCGTGGGTGAGTCTGGTTTGTGTGCGTGGGTGAGTCTGGTTTGTGTGCGTGGGTGAGTCTGGTTTGTGTGCGTGGGTGAGTCTGGTTTGTGTGCGTGGGTGAGTCTGGTTTGTGTGCGTGGGTGAGTCTGGTTTGTGTGCGTGGGTGAGTCTGGTTTGTGTGCGTGGGTGAGTCTGGTTTGTGTGCGTGGGTGAGTCTGGTTTGTGTGCGTGGGTGAGTCTGGTTTGTGTGCGTGGGTGAGTCTGGTTTGTGTGCGTGGGTGAGTCTGGTTTGTGTGCGTGGGTGAGTCTGGTTTGTGTGCGTGGGTGAGTCTGGTTTGTGTGCGTGGGTGAGTCTGGTTTGTGTGCGTGGGTGAGTCTGGTTTGTGTGCGTGGGTGAGTCTGGTTTGTGTGCGTGGGTGAGTCTGGTTTGTGTGCGTGGGTGAGTCTGGTTTGTGTGCGTGGGTGAGTCTGGTTTGTGTGCGTGGGTGAGTCTGGTTTGTGTGCGTGGGTGAGTCTGGTTTGTGTGCGTGGGTGAGTCTGGTTTGTGTGCGTGGGTGAGTCTGGTTTGTGTGCGTGGGTGAGTCTGGTTTGTGTGCGTGGGTGAGTCTGGTTTGTGTGCGTGGGTGAGTCTGGTTTGTGTGCGTGGGTGAGTCTGGTTTGTGTGCGTGGGTGAGTCTGGTTTGTGTGCGTGGGTGAGTCTGGTTTGTGTGCGTGGGTGAGTCTGGTTTGTGTGCGTGGGTGAGTCTGGTTTGTGTGCGTGGGTGAGTCTGGTTTGTGTGCGTGGGTGAGTCTGGTTTGTGTGCGTGGGTGAGTCTGGTTTGTGTGCGTGGGTGAGTCTGGTTTGTGTGCGTGGGTGAGTCTGGTTTGTGTGCGTGGGTGAGTCTGGTTTGTGTGCGTGGGTGAGTCTGGTTTGTGTGCGTGGGTGAGTCTGGTTTGTGTGCGTGGGTGAGTCTGGTTTGTGTGCGTGGGTGAGTCTGGTTTGTGTGCGTGGGTGAGTCTGGTTTGTGTGCGTGGGTGAGTCTGGTTTGTGTGCGTGGGTGAGTCTGGTTTGTGTGCGTGGGTGAGTCTGGTTTGTGTGCGTGGGTGAGTCTGGTTTGTGTGCGTGGGTGAGTCTGGTTTGTGTGCGTGGGTGAGTCTGGTTTGTGTGCGTGGGTGAGTCTGGTTTGTGTGCGTGGGTGAGTCTGGTTTGTGTGCGTGGGTGAGTCTGGTTTGTGTGCGTGGGTGAGTCTGGTTTGTGTGCGTGGGTGAGTTTTGCCTGTGTGCGTGGCTGAGCGCGATCTGTGTGCGCGGCTGAGGCGTTTACCCCTACCCAATTCTTGGCATATCGTTTCGGGTAGTGAACCAGCCACACAGCCAAGCAGCTACAGTCCAATGTATACATATATATATATATATATTATATTGCCTTTTGTATGCAAGAATGTTTTGAACTGAAGTTGGGATTTTATATATAATTGAAAATCACTTCGAGCCATTGCCAACAAACACATATTGATACAATTTCATACGCAATAGGTTGAAGATGTTGAAGTCAGATTTTTTCCGCATGACTTGAGCACTAAAACCCGCTTGAAATTCATGACCCTCCGCCACCAAAAGCTTTCCGCCAGCCCCCAGGGCCCCGGGCTCACTTCTTTCCGAGTCAATCATTGTGCCACGCTAAAATTGCTGAAGGGAGGATGCAGTTCAAAATGTTAAGTGAATCATCAATCATGGCCACCGGTCAAAAAACAATTTGAGGATCCACTTTAGGCAGAGCCTTTCTTTTAAATATTTTCGCACGGAGGTTTCCTTGCATTCCCTTCCATTCACGTGAGCACTGGCCAAAACCAGGTTAGTTGATTGCGACGAGATGAAAGTGGGATTTTATTATCTCCCTACTTTTGGAGCCTGTAACTGTAGCATTGCCGAAGCTAGAAATCGTCGGCAGTAAGCTGGCACTGTACAACTCTTCGGGATTTTGGAGGAGACCAGGCTCTACAAGTACTTTGTGGAGGCGACCTGTTGTGGTGTGCGTCGAAGCACGCCTCCACTCTGTCGGCCCAAGAAGGCCTGGAGTTACTTCGTTCCATCAGATCCCTCGCAGATCGACTTCAAGGCTCGACGTCGGAGCGGTTGCATCTCTTGAAGCGGAAGTCTTTGAAGAAGAACTTGAATACCCTGGGAATGCCTTGAGAATGCCTTAAGAATGCCTTGAGAATGCCTTGAGAATGCCTTGAATACCTCACGTGTAAGAACGCCCTAGTAGATGCGGTTAGGTAGTGGAAAGCCATGTTGAACTACAAAAGAACACTATAGCCCTCAAATGGCCAAAGATGAACACTAATTGGATTGCATGGATCATTCAGCGCACTCGTAGCCTTCAGACTTTCAGCAGCCTTGCAGTATAGAAGGAAAGAGACTTGCATTCGTCACAGCGGTTTACCTTTGACAGTTCGGTCCTTGGGTGTCCTTAGCTTTCCCACACTGCACGTTGCACCGAAATGGTCGAACCGGTTTTTGTACCACCTGCTACCAGCGGCGACCGTGGGCTATCAGCTTTCCTGCGCGTAGGCAAGCAGCATCTTCTTACCTGTGCCACCGGGCAGCTGGAGTGACAATCAAGCGCCAGTGGTGGAGGCGCGGTGGAGAGTCTCCGGTGGAGGAGTTTAGCAGGACCGTGATGATCAGTGATGTAAGAGGACAGCCTGAGAGTACACTCCACCTGAATAATACGCAGAATGTTCGTTGAATCTGAGATCCTCAGCACATCTGAACCTGTGAGTGAAAGTACCGCAGTGTTCTTGAGGCGATCTTCTCTGTCCCTATCCTGATTATTCTTATCCAATTCTGCTGTTGGTTTTCTGCTGTTGGTTTTTCCGAAATACTGCAAGAAACCCTGGAGCGATGTCAGAAAAAGCCCATTTCATATTCTTTGAAGCCTGAATTAGACGCCAACGAGTTCAAGCAACGACTTTCAGCCAACGGTTGGGCTGAGTCAGTTGGATGCGCAGGTCAAGGTCTACAAGTCCATGGTGTATGAGCAGCCCACACTCAACTTCCAGGAGCGCAGCCAAGCACATGATGTCAGCTTTCCCTTAGATGGACTCCATTGAGGCTCCCCTCAATGATAGTCATACGAGTTCTATACGAGTCTTTTGTGTCCCATTGTGACTGGCCAATTTCCTTTGATATCCGAAGCCAGCCAAAGAGGGAACAGAAGAACATTCCTGGAGGAATTCAGCGAGCAAGCTGAGCCAGTAAAGCTGAGCCGACACCATATGGACCGCCAGGAGTTGTTGGCTCACAATGGCCGCTTGGAGCTGCAGCTGGTGATTCCTAATGCCAGTAAAGGTCAAGCATGGCTTCGACCATGCACACATCGACATACATCGACTATGGCAATGCATGGCAATGTATGGGTGCCTGTATGTCATTTGGGTGTCAGTGTGGACGTGTGCAAAAGAAGGTGCGAGGGTAATTCTTGAAGAAAAAGTGAAAAGCATCATTTCACACTGTCACATGAGATAAATAAATGCACAGACACAATCAAGATAAACATGTATATATATATATTTTATTGCATGAAATTATTGCAGAAAGTCCATCTTTTCTGAGGCAAGACTGCGCCTCCTCCACCTGCACCAGAGATGGTGTACCATGCCGAGCTTTCCTTGGAATCGATGACTTTGGATTTCTCCAGGCGCTGGGGAGATCGTCCGTGACCATCCCATGGCCATGGAATCCTCAAGTAAAGTCAGCACCTTAGGAGGGCATGAGCTGGTTTGGCAATGATGTCTGATATGTGATGGTGCTTGCTTAAGACATGTAGGCTTTTTTGAGCGGTGTGGGGGTATCACGAGGCATCCAGCAATGCATCCAGTGAATTCACCCCATGGGATCAATTAGAATGAACACTGCTGGATCCTGCTGACATGAAGCCAGGCCATCCCATGTCAGTGATGGCCAGTGGTGATGTTTACCCGTAGCCACAAGAGGTGAACAGGTGAGAAGTTCCAAAGGGAAATCGGGCCCCTGCAGGAAATCTGCAAGCGTGCCCTTCGCCAAAGCCAAGGCATGGCGCAATGAAGATCTTTGAGAAGATGTTTTACTTTTAGGAGTTTTTTCAGTGGGAGCTTTGAGGGGTGCATTTGGGGTCAAGTTTTAGATCTGCAAACTTTGTCTCCGTTGGTGTGTTGGGCTTGGGAGGCTTCCTGGGGTTCATCTCTTAGTTGTGTGCAACAATGAGCTTCGTACGGAAGTGCCCACCATCATGGCCCAGTACCCATCACTAAGCGTTATTAGGCGTCAGATCACTTCAGCATCACTAAGCATCGGCGATCAAGAATGACATGTCACGTGATGGACATCATTGCCACCATGAAGATCATCAAACTTTTTAACCACCATGAACTATCGATTAGCATCAACACCAGTCAATGTGATGGGCATCAACCATCAGTAATGATGATTCGCATCATTCACACCAATACCATCGCTAGCATCATTATTATCATTAATTTTCATGAATCATTCAGAGCAGTCAACCTCATGAGCCATCATAAACATTGTCGACATCATTGACTTTCATACCATTTCTGACCATCATGAGATATCATGAGCATAAATAGCATTAACTAGCCATTATTAACATCGATCACTTACATTCATTGAACATCAGCATTCGCAGCCACTAGCACCGACCTCCACATTCTTAGCGCATTGCTGACCTCACTCGTTGCTTTGTCGCGGTCGTTGGTGCTCCGAGCCGCCAGGCCAATGCCACCAGCTACAACGTGGCAAAGGCTCCGGGGGCGGTAGAGAGAAGTGGTTCACCAGTAGTCACCAGTAGTAATTTAGTGTGTAGCAATTGCAATACATTGCAATCATTAGGGAGAAGTAACCATTAGTAGTAACCACGGGTGTGACATCCTGAGATAATTGGGGTGCTTCTCTTTCATCAAATTGGCGGAGCTCTTTAATAGTAAAGCTCCGCCAAAGTAATGGGGCGTTGCGCATGGGGCGTGCTCTGAATTGCTGTTGGGGCCTCGCCATTCCTTTTGGAGTTGGAATCAGTTCGCTCGGCATGTGAGGAAAGCTTGGAATGGTCATTGCTTATTGCATTGGTTGAATAGGTTGAAGAATATGATTGTAGATTTTCTGCCTACTTGTACATAGGAAGTGAGTAGGTAGTACATAGCTAGGTAGTCGGTTCCCACTAGCGGGCTGAGAATATTTGTGGGCCAACCTTACAATCATTGCAAATGTGCCATTTGATCGGGTGGGGTGGTAGATTTGAGGCGAGGTCAGATGTCATAGATCGCTTAGATTGTTCCTTGATGTTGTGCCCCCTGATCTATGCGACGAGTTGCAGGATGAGCTGAGTCCTGTGGAGAGTCCGGCCATTTTGGTGCTGGACATCGCGCTGAGAGACCGTGACTATGCGCGCTTGCAAAGTGCTCAGGTCGATGGGCTGCGGTTAGGGTTGGGTTGGGTGTGTTCGGTGTGGGGTCAAGGAGACCCAAGTTGGAGATCCGAAGGGGGTCAAATAAGTTTGTTGATGCAAAGGACAGTGCCAATGATCAAGAACAATTGGAAGGATACGACCAAGGTCGCTAAGAAAATGGGGGTTGCAATCAACAAAGCAGCACTACTAGTTGTTGAGCAATGGCTGTGCGTGGTACCATACAAGGCGGTGGTGTAAGTTTCCAATATAGAAAGCATTTAGAAAGGGAGGGTTGGCCTAGATGAGGTGATTGTGTTGACAATTCATTGGTTGATTGACAGATTGCTTGCTTGATTGGTTGGTTCATTGGTTTGTCGGTTAGATTATTCTATTTCGTTTAGATTGATTGGTTGATTGATTGATTCATTGGTTGATGTTTGATGATGATGTTCAATGATGATGCTGTTTGATGTTGTTGTTGTTGTTGATGATGATGATGATGATGACGATGATGATGATGATGATGATGATGATGATGATGATGATGATGATGATGCTTATGATGATGAAGCTTTTTGTGCTGTCTCGATCGGTGCTTGTTGCAAGACAGCACGCAACGTACAAGGCCCTGAGTTTTTGAGGATTTTGATTTGCAAACTTGCCTCTCGCCAGAGCGGCATGTACCTGTTTTTCAGATCGCAATCTCCGTAAGTGGTCTGGGACCGCTAGTTCTTTCCGATTTTGATTTGCAAATGTGCTTCTTGCCACAGAGCCGTGCACTTTTGCTAGTCTCAACTTCCAAAAAATCCGTCACATTTTTGCGATTTTATTTGCAAACGCGCTTCGCTCCACAGCGGGTCACAATTTTTGCCGACCACTTTGCCAACGGACCTTTGCAGCAGCCGCTGTACTGCGTCTCCATTTCTACCATCACGGAGCATGCAACTATTGAAAAACATACGTAGCATTTCGCGCAATTCTCATCAGCACACAGATCTCTTCTTCTCTGACATTTGTTTTCACAGATTGCCCGTTGAACTTTCCTTCGACCAGAGATTAGTGGCTATTAATGGCACCATCTACTTCTACTGAACTTTTTTTAAAACATATTTTCCCTTTCCTCTACTTTGCGCGACGGATGTCCTCACCTCGAGCCATCTCCAGCTCCTGTTGGTCAGATGCCCAACGCATGTGGTGCCCATGTGGTGGTCCAGGACTCCCGTGGCGTGGTGTGCGTGGGAGACAAGGCCATGATTCAGGTCGAGGAGCCTATCAGCTACCCGTTGAACGAGGCGGACCACTTGGCCAACCACTTGGCCAACCACTTGGGTATAGAAACTTAGGGTATAGAAGGAAACCTCGGCAAACCGTTTGGGTATAGGAAGTAATGGAAACCTGTCATGAAACGAAAATAGATGAAGCTAATGAAAACTCATAGAAATTGAAATAGAAACTTGCGTAAACTTGAGGTTTATTTTCATACTATGCTTTCTATGATGTATTCATGTATTTTGAATTTGTTTGAAAATTAACTCAATGTATTTTGCTTCAACTATGCTTATTTTGTTGCCAGCTGAAGTTTTCCTGTGGGTAGAGAAGGACGAACCAGCATTGGTCGACTGTTCAATGGAGTCTTCTGCAAGCAAGCAGAATCTGTGCACTGAAGTGCCACCCTCCTGCTTCAGTAGACTAGCATTTGGGAGTCCACCATCCCTAAGGTATTGTGTGCAAGAAACGTAACGAGCTTCAAGCAGCTAGGAGAGCAAACCCGCACCTAATCGATTGGCCGAGCACCTTAGTATTGGTCGGAGGTTGGTCATTTTCCAGTTTTCATTGATGCCTTGCTGCCGAAAACGTATGCAGAAGCACCGTGTCACCCTAGCACAGTGCTATACATTGCTATCCATTCGCTAGCAGAATCTTGGGAGCTGCCCCTGAGGGGTTCCAACGGTTCACGCATGGAGCAGGTCGAGTTCCGGCGGCGCGGCTTCCCCGGAGAGCCCGGGGCCCCAAGGGGGAGCTCGTGGTGCCGTTTGGATTTCGATCGCTCGGTGACTTCGAGAAGTCGAAGTTTGAATTTGGGTAAGGAATTTGAGTCGAATAGATAGCTATATACATGGTATACAGTAGGTAGTATAGATAGTATCGATATAGATAATATAGATAGTATAGACTATTTGTCGGGTGAGGTCATGCTTTCATGAGGTCTGCGTGATTGTCAGTTGTGCATACTTGTGTCAAGAATCCCAAGTTCTCAAAGAAGAGCTTTCCGAAGGAAGCCTGGATAAGATCATGCCCACACGTGCCGGTCACCTTTTGAAAATGCACACAACCTAAAACTTAAATAGACTTAAAACTTCCACCGACTTTTTATCAGCCAACTTTTTGTTAGCTTGTTTGAATGAGTTGTGTTGTAAACTGAGAGCTTCAAAGATTGGGAGCTTGTCAATGTGGCCTCAAGTTACTGTATGTAGGGAGGCTTCTTGACGGGCCCCTGTTGCTGACCGCAAGAGTTGCGGGGGCAGAATTCAATGGTCAAGATTCTCACCACAAGAAATTCTCAAGATTTTCAATGCATTTCACCCGGTCGGAATTTTCATTTTAATGCATTTGAGCGCTGGATTTCTTGCTCTCAGCTGCAGGTTCCAGGTGGCGAGGCGCCGCGGTGAGTTGTGGTTGGCACCGCTGAGAGATCCCTCGGCTTCCAACGAGTACAAGGCTCCGACGGTGAAATGACACAGAAACACGTGCCCAATTCCAGGAAAACATCGGATGATTCATGTTCAAACATCTCTGATGTCTGATGTCTGATGTTGTGTAGGTATCAATTTGAAACCCTTGGTGCCATTTTTTCATAAAAGCGGGGAGGTATCTCAAGAGGGTTGACCCACTGTGAGGCCAGTGGCCTGGGCGAACTGAATCCTCCGGTGCCTCGGCCGCAGGAAATCGGAGCAACATGTCCCAAGGATTCGCGATTTATCATGAAACTCCTAGTTTTTTTTTTCATGGTTATGTGGTTCTCATTCTGATTCGTGTAGAATTATCAGTTTTTTGCATGTCTCTTGACCATGAAAATGTGATATAACTGTATGACCACCATCGCCCCCCATCTTAAATGGAATGCATGGAAATGATGTAGACAAGTAGGCAGGTAGCCGTGTAGACATGCAATGCTACATGGAACTTGGGCCCTCTGGACCACCAGGCTTTACCCTTATCGTCATCGCTATAGCACACATATCCAGCACAGTTGTATTCCAGGAGGAGGATGAGTTGCAGTTGCATGTCTACTTGGTCGGTGATTGCAGTTGCATGTCTACTTGGTCGGTGATTTCGGATAACGAATGATGGAACTTAATAGGAGATCATTGTAGTTCCCCCAGAGCTGGTGGCTCTGCTACGGAAAATCAACACCTTCCCTCACCCCTAATGCTCATGTAGATTCCTTCCGGGAAAGCTGAAAATCAGAACCATCCATGATTTGCCCATCAAGAACCGGGGATTCGAACTGGTGGCTTGGTTTGGCTACTGGAACGGGAAGTGATCGCTTTGGAGAAATACAGGGTCTTGTACACCTCTAGGTATGGCTCAAGATGACCAGCCCGTTGGTTGTCGCTACTCCAAATGATCTAATGGGTTTCGGGTTGATCAGACAGAAAGATTTGCAAATGCGTTCAAAACAAGGAGACGTACGCGTTTGTGTTTACGTAGCGGTGATGTTGGCTTAGTCGATCCTGGTGAATGCTGTTACTGCTATGATTTGAGTGCCACATGTTTTCCTGAAGCTTTTCTGAAATGAAAGCCATAAAAAGGGAAAACTCGAAGTCCCTCTGAGGAGCACAAGGGGGGAACCTCTCTGGTTGGGGCATTGGATGACTCCGTTGGATGACTCCGGTGGGGATGGGCGTCCAGCCATCCAGGTGCCGTTGAAGCAGCGCTTTCTGTCGAACTCGCACGACGATTTGGTGCCGCACAAGTACGTGCTGCCCCGCGCGGAGGCGGAGCACGTGGCCCTGGTGAAGCCAGGCGAGGAGAGGGAAAGAGAAATAGGGAATGAGAGAGGAATGATAGAAAGAGAATAAATAGAAATAGATAGATAGATGGATGGTGGCGCTGGAGAGAGAGAGAGAGAGAGAGAGGGAGAGAGATAGATGGATGGAATGTGCAGAATGATAACGGCTTAGAGAAAGAATAGGGAAA
>VSDK01010716.1:37572-78142 GCA_009767595.1 Symbiodinium kawagutii | reverse complement strand
ATTTAAAGCAAGTCCAGAAGGTAGTTTTTTTGATGGATTAGACCACCTAGAAATTCTAAAAGAACAACAGAACAGAATTCACGAACGTCAAATGCGAGAACTATTAATGAGACAAAATTTAGGAGGAGCAACATTTAACGTAAAAAGATTACAACAACTAATGAACCAAAATGTCCAATCGGACGTAGAAGTCCAGTCAGACAGTAATTTAACCGATGCTTCAATACAAGCTGAATTAGAAGAGAAAGAAAGAAGAACAACAGAAAGAAGGATACAAACAAGTGATGCGCATAGACAAGGTGGATTTTTAGGTAGTGCTACTTCGGTTCTTGGTGGTATAATGAGTGGCGTATTGAATAGAAATACTCCTCAATCAACACCAAAGACAAAACCAGCACCAAAACCAAAAGTTGAAGTCGCCAAAGGCTCCTTGAACTCTGAAGGAGTTGAAGACGAAGTTGAAGTAATATCAGACAGTCCCGCTTCAACCGATGAAAAATTCAAAATAAGTTACGCTAAAAATGTAGATAGAATGTCAGCCAAAGCATTAAAGGTTCAACTGTTTTTGAGAGGTATTGATGTTGATGACCCCGAGTATTCACTTGAAGGGTTACAACGCACAGGAAGAGGAGACGGTTTAACAGAAAAGAAATATTATTTGAGTATAGCAAAGGAATTGATTTCAACAGGAGCATGGAACAATCATTTATCAACAGAAGAAATAGCAAGTAGAACAAAACAATACAAAAACAAACATAAAGCCAGAGGCAGTCGTGATTAACTCACGAGGCTCGTTCCTCGCGTAGAGATTAATTTATTAATATTTAAATCTAATAAATATTAATAAATGATTTTAGTTAAAAACAGATTAAAAAGATTAAAAAAAGACAATGAAGACGAAATGCTTTATTATTTAAAATACTCACATTTAGATGACATACCAGAAGATGATTTTATACCAAAAATAAAAACCTATCAAAATAAAGCAACTCAATTCCCTAACATAAAAAACAAATTCACTCAAACACATAATAAAGACATGGAAGATAAAGCAACCGATACTCTTGATGATTTTGAAAAAATAGATTACCCTTATATCTTAAAGGGCAAATCCAAAAAAATTGAACTCAATGAGAAGTTATGGAGCGATTTTATGGGTCAAGTCAATACATTCAAAATCAAAACAAAGGATGAAAGAAGAAGCAGAAGTAGAAGCAATAGCGGTTCGGATAGTTCAGGATATTTAGGTAAGGGAATAAGAGTAGCAGAAATGACAGGCGACGCAATGATTACAGCTTTTAATATAACAACGAGTATATTTAATGCTACAATAGATTTAGCAGATTATGTAGCAGAAGCAACAACGCAAAGGCGACAAGAAACACCAGAAGAAGAACAAGCAGAACAAGAAGAAGAACAAGAAGAAGTGCCCAGTGCTTCCAATCAATTACCAATTAGAAGAGAAAGAAGCCAAAGTAGAGACGGAGATGATAACGATTACAACCCCGCCAGTTCATCACACCAAAACCCATTTAGAAGAGAAAGAAGCAGAAGTCGCGACGATATTGAATATGAACCCGATGACGATTTAGGAGAAAGATTAATTAGAAGGGGTGCTTCAAGGTCAAGAAGTTCTACACCAAAAGGGTATCCAAAAAAGAAAGACGGCGACCCCAAAAAGAAGAAGTAAATAATTAATGATAATAAAAAATTTATTATCATTAATCACTTAATGAATAATGCCCATAAGGCACACTGTCAGTGTCGTTCATCCAATACCTTTTATTGTCATAACTTGTTAGTCCTACTTTACTTTGGTTGATTGAATATATTTGATGGTTTTTACTTCTAATAGCATTAAAATTTACATTCTTTGGTATGTGGTCATGTAGTGTTGCTTCGTAGTCTTTCATGTCTAAGTCTCTTTTCACTTTTAATTTAGGGACACCTTTTGCTTTCTTCTCTGTCTTCTTTTCATTGTATATTTTTAAGCAATACATTTTAGGACGTAATGCTATAAAGTTTGTTATTATTTTTCCGTCCATCTCATCTTTGAATTTACCAAGGACTTTTTTATTAGTAGTGTCATAGCAAGAATGGTTTTTATCATAACCGCTAAAATCCATGTAATCTTTTATATCCATCCAGTCTTCATATATGTCTTCTGTAAAGGTTTGTATTACGTAACTGTCGGTATCCGTGTAGATTAACTTAACCTTATCCTTATATTTGTCTTTAAGAACATCGTAATAGAACGAATACATATGAACCTTACTCAAATCTAAAATAGACATACCTAAATAAATGGGCTTATCTAATTTCAATACGGTTTTAGTCTTCTCCACTCCCGCCAGTTCCTCATTTATAATGTGACATCCTTTGTAGTTAGGATTGTTAATACATTTCTGTATCCTTTGCTGTGTCGAGACTAATTCAAAGTCTATGTGATTTCTTACGTTCTCCATTGTCTTACCATAAACCGCGTTGTTCATTAACTTAAACATGTCCTTTTCAAAATCGCTCTTTGCTTCCTTTCTTTTTTCTGTGTTAAAATCTATCCACGGTTTTAACCATTGTCTTTGTTTAAACTTTACTCCTCTATGGACTTTTGTTAGTTTAATTCCTTTACTCAGATAAAACTGTAAAGCCTTGATATGGACTACATACTTTGTTTTGTTCTTTTGGTTCAGTATTAATTTTGGTTGCTTTTCATCCTTGGCTTCCTTTCCGTTGTAGTAGTGTCTGTGTAGTTCTCTTTGATGTTCTGATAACAGTTTTTCTTCAACATTCATGTTTTCAGGTGCTAACGGGTAATCAATATGTTCATCGTGTATCTCCTTTGGGTATTCTAAATCCACTTCAAGTATGTAGGCATTGTCATCGTTTTCTTTCCAGTCCATTATCATTTGTTCCGTTAATATCTTCTTTATCCACTTCAATTTTCCAATGGGTAGTTTCATTGACATTGCCAGTCCGTAAAGGTTATTAGCATCTAAATAGTTAATGTAGTTAGTCGGCTTTGTTTCGTCGTATTCATTTTCCATATATTTATTATTTGCTTTTGCTTGCTTATGACTGACCTGACACATTCCACCCCTCAAACCCTTCTCAATCATCTCATACATTTCTTTATCAGTTAAGGGGTCTATTGAAACACCGGTTTTTAAAAGCATTGCGTCCCAAGCAAAGTTAGGAAGGGTAAAGTAATGAGCAGGGTCTAAACCGTAGTATTCTAAACATAAATCTCTAAAATTTTCAAAAACATCAGTGAGTAACAAAACATCAGTTCTCAAATACAAGTCATGGTATTGACCAAGATTTTTTAAACCAAAATGTTCCCATATTTTGAGTGCTCTTTCATATTCATCATCTTCAATGTTACTTTCGGTAAGATTGCTATAAAAATCTTTTTTAGGTGGTAATTGTCTTTCTCTAAACTTATCAAAGGTAGTAAAGTAGTCATAAGGATACACTCCTTTATCAGTCAGTAAATCTAAATCTTCATCATTACTAACATAAGGGTTCCTTTTACTGAATTTGAAATTATTTTGCCAGTTCTCCTTTTTAACTCCTTCTTCGTATTTACTCAACTTGACTAACTTATCCAATGAAGAAGATAAAAAACTGAAACTATCTTTGAAACACATATTTTTAAAAGCAAAGGTTATGAACTTTTCACTGTTCAAGGCTATTACGTCTATCTTTGCTCTTTCTGATAATTCATTAGCCCTCTCTATTATTAAATGGCTATCGTAATTTTTAAGATTATGAAGGAATACCGGAACTTTGTAATATCTCATTGAAAATTGTAGATTACAATCATCATGGTCACGAACCTTCTTATCCCCATCTTTAAAATCCTTGCCACAAATAAAACATTTAGTAGCGGTTTTAAAGTCTCTCCAATCATCTGCTCTCATTATTATATCCTTGTTTTCCTTCATCTTATTCATAATCTTGTCTTTAACTTCTATCATCTTCTTAACGAATACATCCATACAATCTTCACCTCTATATAGGAAAGGTTCAGATGAACCGTCAATAGCACTAACTACATTAATCATAAAACCGCACGGTCTATGATGTTGGTATTTATCAGTTTTAAGTTGCTTTGTTGATACTGAACCAGTTTTAGTTGTCAAACATTCAAAATCGGCATATATTACAAATGGTGCTTTTAACTTTTTGTAATGATTTTTAAAAACCATTACGTCTTCTTCTTTTGGCATTTCTATTTGTTGACCTTCAACCGCCATACATCCTCTTTTGTTATGTTCATCTAAAAGTTCTTGTGTCAAAAAACCATGGCTACAATGAAAACAATGATATTTCTTTCCTTTCATTTTGTTAGTTTGACTTCCTATCAACCTGTCATAATCTTTTATATATACATAGTGGTAGTCGTCTCCATCTTCAAGTTTCAACAGACTAATTTGATGTGAGGCGCGTTCAACTTTTGTCTTTCTATAAAGTAATATTGATTGTTTGTCTGCTTCGGGATTTAGATAATAAACATTGACTGCTACTGTTCCATTGTTGTTTTCTTCAAAAGTATCTATATCTACATTTGATGATGGAAAATTTACATTAGTCCAAATGAGATTGTCATTTAATTTTTTGTAATGGTATAACCTGTTTGGATGGTCTTTCTCATATACTTTGTATATACCGCATTGGATGGAATACATAAAACACTTATTGTCTTCATTTTGGATATTAATACACGCTTTCTTGTCTGAAACCCATTTAGGTAATGGTATAAATTTACCACCACGAGTTGGATTGTATTTGTCAAAACTTAGTTTCAACTTGTCAATTTGTTTTATGACTAAGCCACTTTCGGATAATTCCATCTTATCCATTTGAAGTTCTATATCTGTTGCCATCTGATTTAATACATTTGGTATTTCGTCTTCGTTGGTGATTTCATATCTTCTACTTCTCATTGAATGTCTGACCTCTTCGTTTGTCTTCTTGCTCTTGAAAGTGTTGAAGGTTTCTAATATGACTTTCATTCCCTTGTGCTTTTGTAAATATTGTTTGAGGTTGTGGTCTTGGTATTTGAGGTATTGTAAGGCTTTGATGCCTTGAACTTTGATGTTGCTGATTGAGTATGAGTTGGTGTAGTTCTTGAACGCTGACTGTTCGTCTGTGATTGTTGCCTTGTATCTCTTTTGTATTCCTCTAAGAGTTTTGTTCTTGTCTAAATTTACCCATCTAATGTCTCTCTTTTCCTTCAATTCATATTTTTTATAATCCATTGTTTGTTTTAGTTTGTTAAATTTGATTTTCAATGTTTTTGATAAAGGCTTACCCCTATCAAAGTTATAGACCTTATCATCTATTCGTAACTTTTTCAATTCCCTATCACCCCTTTTCAAAATCTCCCCCTTATTGGAAGAGATTATAAAGTCAAGAACAAACCTCTCTGAATTTTCTACCATATATTTATACTATATTATATAATGTTATTTTTTCTTTAAGTAGTTTTTGTCAAGTTGGGGTATTTTCTGATGAGAGTTGGAGTGAAAAATACGAACATTCTTGATAATTTTTATCAAGAAGTTTCAGAATTTTTTTATCATTATCACTTTCGGTTTCTTCTACATATATGAGATTGTCTGTGTTTTGAAAGGTTGGATTTACTACTTATGGTTCGTCCGCAGTCGGGGCATGTGAAAGGGGTTGATAGTTTGTTGTGATAATATTTAGTGAAGTATTCGGGGTCTAATGGTTTCTTGTTGTATGTTCCATTGGGTTGCCATCGGGTGGATGTTTGGGTTGTGGGTTGGTTGATAGTTGGTGGGTTATGGAGTGCTTCTGCCATCTGGTCAAATAAATCTTCGTCTATTTCTTGTTTAAGTCCATCTATATACATAAAGCAGGTCATTAATATAATCTTAACTATATAAGGTAACATATCTTTAAGTGTTTTAGTTGGTGTTGAAAGGTTTGAAAATAGGGTGCGCGAAAATGAGTTGAAAAGGGTTCAAAAAGGTTTTTTCGCGCACGCGAAAAAATGAGGGTTCATAGGTTTTATGTCAGCGCTTGTCAGAATATATGTTACCGTCGTCGTGGTCACGCCTCATCCTATATCATCGTCGTCGGTGGGTGAAACTCATTGGGTTCTTGCGTCCCACCGCTGGTTATTTCTCAGAGTTCTTGCGTCTCTGGTCGCTGGCTGTTTGTATTTTCTCAGAGTTCTTGCGTCTCTGGTCGCTGGCTGTTTATCGGGTTCTTGGGTCCCGTTCCCTGGCTGTTTAAAGTTTTGAGGTTCTGGCGTCCTCTCCGCGTTAATGGGGTTCTTGCGTCCTCCTCGCTGGCTGTTTTATTTTTGAGGTTCTGGCGTCCTCTCCGCTGGCTGTTTCATTCTTCGGGTTCTTGGGTTGTCCCGTTCCCTCAACCTGTCTTCAAAAACGGCAACGGTGAAGTGACCAACCTCAGAACGATTTGTGCGTGTCATCCAATGAGCAACGGCTGTCATGCTAATCTTCTCATGTATCGTTCAACCCACGTTCAACTGCTGACTTTTTTCAATTTGGGTTCTACATGTGTAGATGTGAAACTGCATTGCTTGAAAGATTGAAGTTCTTTCACTTCATGGTCTTCATCGCTTTCATGGCCTTCATTGTCCTCAAAAGATGACGTCCTTTCATGGTCTTGATTGTCGTCATTGCCTTCATCGTCTTCATGTCCTTTCTGGTCTTTTTGAGTTTTGACTTCAACTTTTGAACTTCTGAGTTCAAAATCAAGAGGTTGCCATAGAGGTCGGATTTGATTTGGAAGATTTCCAAATTGATGTCTTCAAATGCCTGTCGCCAGACATCATCATGCATCTCTTCACCCCAATCATTGTAAAAATCGTCCAGCCAGTAGCAAATGAAATAGACCCATTGGGTGAGCTCTTCCAACTTCACCGCCAGTGCTTCCATTGAAACAGCACAGAATGTGAAGTTTCGGTATCAAAATTGCCTTGAAGTGATTGAGCCTAAATGGACGGTTCAATCTTGTTCATGTGATTTCATGTAATGTCATGGCAACACGTGCCATCTCATGCCAATCCATGTCACCTCATGTCACTTCAATCACTGAAGACACCTGACAACTGAACTCTGGGAGCACGGACCAATTCAAGATGAAGAAGAGCAAGGTAAAAAAAGAGAAATTCAGTGATGACTTCTTAACCTCAGCGTGGAGCAAGTGGCAGTGGGTGGATAATCTATAATATATAATATATACTTCTTGATTTGTGCGTGTCTCATTCAACGCTCAACTCATGTCATGCTAATCTTCTCAATTATTGTTTGAACAACTCTCTGAGAGACGAAGGGAATGAGAAAACTGTCATGAAGGATGAGAAAATCGTCATCGGGTATGAGCACCCCCTCATGTATGGATGAGGTCATCCTCATCCCCGTGAACCCCTTATTTAGGTGGGGAAATGGGGGTTTTATGAGGAAACCCTCATATGAGTATGAGGGTGTCCTCATCTGGAATGACCTCTTGCTCATTCATGATGACATGACGAACACCTCATGGGGGTATGAGCCTGTTCTCATAATGGATGAGGTCGCTCTCATCAAATTCAACTTTTTTCTCGCTCCTCAACTGTGCCGGAAAGAGGTCTGCGACGAGTGATGTGTCTGTTCAGTCTTACTTTTGAGACTTGACACCATCAATAAAAGCGGACAAAGTGTCCATTTTGAAAGTTCCATCAACACATCCCAAATCCCAAAGTTTTGAACACATCATCTTGTGATACTTCTCCTTGCTGTTGTTCAGCAACTTCACGGCTCTGTCAACCTTCTGGATGAAAGGGATGATGTCAACAACCTTCGCAATCTTCACGTTGTGATGTGCTTTGCCGTTGGTCAAAATGGCAAGCAACGACTCCAAAGTGTTTTTGTCAGCCTGTCCAAAAAGATATTTCACATCAATCGAGGACTTGGTTGCCGAGCTCATCTGGATGGATGCTGTGAAGGCTTCCTGAATGAGCCCCGCATCGGCCGGAGTGGGAAAGACAATCTCCTCCTCGTTGAACGGGTTGGCATCGTCTGACTTGCGCTTCTTTTGAGAAGCACCACCGAGAACACGAATGCCAAAGTGAATGGACATCTCTTCACTGAGCATCATGTCTTGGTAATCATCCAAGTATGTCTTGATGGCTTCCACGGGAATGTCAAAAGCACCGCTGATGATGAACTGGATGTCACGTCCCCAACAGTCTTTGTCAAACAACACCCTCTGAGTGCGATGGGCTCCAAAGTCCTCGGTAACCATGATGAAGACGAAGGGGTCAGAGCAGTTGTGAGGAAAAAGCCTCATGTTTAATTCCACTTTGTCAGCATCAAAAAGGAAGTCTGAAACCAAAAGGACATCCTCGGGCTCCTCCGGTTCTGCGGGGTCACGGTCATGGATATCGTCCAGCTCGATGTTACTCCACGGAATGTTGAACTTCCCCTGAAGTCGCAGACAAAAGTTATGATAAGTCTCATCCATGGTCACATCACTGAACACATACTTCTCACCACCGTAATGAACGATGGTCGTGAAAGGTTTGTCATCTTCCTCATCTTTGTCTTCCTCGTCCGGTTCTCCATCTCCTTCTGGTTCGCTACCATCATCTGGGTCTTCTGGGTCATTGGGGTCGTGACTGGACTTGGACTTCGACTTCAACACCTTGTCCAACCGAAGACGGATGTCATCCCGAGATGATATAGCCTCCACCAACTGTTCTTGAAGACTACGAACCATCTCACCAACCTCATCGGATGTCATCATGGACCAATCACTGACCGCAGGCATTGCGACCACAAAATGGGAAAATACGAATTGAACCGTAAATGGTCTACGAGATTTTGGCGGAATGTCTCAACAGTGTTTCAATTCAAGCAAGACTGTTTCATCATTATCATGCCAAGTGTTCCAATTGAAGCCTCAAAATGGTGTGCCGTAAAATCCAATGGACATGACCCTCAACTAAACTCTGGGCAATCCTGACGGAGTAGATGATGAAGACGAAGTGAAGAGAGGTTCAAACCTGTCGCGTGAGAGCATGACAAATCGGAAAGTGAGGGGTCAAACAAGGCATGTTGGGTCTGTCAAGAACCGTTGGGGTGACAACGGTTCAAGTCTTTTGACAGCTCGTCGCAAAGACTGGTGGAAATCTCAACGCCAAGCCAACGCATCAGGTGAAGCAAACTCTCTTTGAACCAACTGTGAAAATTGAGTGAAAACGGTCACATGTTCTGAGAGATTATGTTTTTTATTGCTTCTCAATTCTGATGTTCCGTGGCTTCAAATGTCATGACATGACCCTACTGTTCGTCGTGGTCACTCACTTCATCTTTGTCTTCGGACTCTTCCTCAGTGCCCTCGCTCCATCCCATCTCTTTCATCATCCCTTGAACTTCTTCACCAAGTGGGATGCCAGCCAAGACGGGGTCAAGGTCAGCCAACTCAGCTTGTTGAGGCTCAATCCACGAAGCTTCAATGACGTCTCCGTTCTGGACATTGAACGTGTAGAGGTAGCTGGAAGCTGTCGGTGCCGTCTTGGTCTTGGGATGCGTTGGAAACGGTTCTCCGTTCAGCTTGTCAAAGCTCACCTTCTGGTCCGGCTTCATGTCAAAGTCACGAGCAATGTGTTGTCTCAACCTTCCAAATCGGTCGGATGGTTTGATAATCACCTTGGTCTCCATACCATCCACCAAAACCTTCAGCTCCATGTCTTCCTTGCTCTTTCGGAGCGAAGGGGGCTTGTCCTCAATCATCTTGGCATCCTTCTTCTCAGCGTTCTGAATTTTCATGTTGATTTGTTTGACACTGAGACCAAGTGCTTTCTTCTGAGATTGAAGAACAGCAATGGCATCCTCATACTTCTTAGCCACCTTGTACTTCTCGGACAGGGTCAAATTGGAAAAGGTTTCGGTCAATGACTTGGTTTGCTCATCAGTCAAAGGCGTCAAGGAAGGAGTGAAGACCTCATCGGTGGAACTGCCAGAATAGCCACCAGTCTTCTTGTCGTCAGACTTTTTGACATCTGACTTCTTTGGAGCCATGACCAATCACAGTGGGAGCAACGCAAACAGTGAATTGGAGTGACTTTTCACTTTGAGAGAAAAATATTTCAAAACATGAAATCAAGTTCAAGTTCAAGTTCAATGATAATAATCTGACAATCTCTCGCAGACCATCTGATGAACTCACAATCAAGCAAGCGAGCAAGGCGCACCGTTCATGGATGATGTTCTTGATGTTCTTGATGAAGTGACGATGGCGCGACGGGGCAAAGGTGAAAAAACAAAAAAACATATTTCACGAATTCTTTTTTAGAGATAATGTTTATCATTACATTAAAAGAAACACCACAATTAGAATACATCCATAACAAAAAACAAAAACCATAAGAACCACCACAACAACAATTCCCCAGAAACCCATCACAAAAAATCAAACAAGATGACCATGATTGAGAAAAAAAATTCAAGAATTCAAACAAAACATAACAGACTAACAAATGAACCCTGAACCCCAAGTCCCCAGAACCCCTGTTTTACCATTTTTTTCCCCAGCCCCCAAACAGGGTCATTCTGAGGACCTGCTTTCGTTGGCCCCGGTGACCAGGCATGCAAGGTGAGATGGTGGATTATCCACACATGCGCCCCGTGAAGCCAGCCAAAACACGTGCTTTCATATGAAAATTGAATACACATGAATAAATGATTAGTGATCTGGGGTTTCAATTTTTTTCACGCACCCCCCCGAAATTGTAGTCCTTCTATGTCCTTGGCTTCCCAGGCTTCCTATGTCGTAACTTTTGCAGCGACCGCTCTGCTTTTCCAGGAGGAAGGTATGGCAGGTCCTGGAAACGAAGTTTGTATTCAGACGGCGGACTTTATCGAGGAGCACCTTCCGTTCAGCAAGAGGCGAAGCAGGGAATGGCTCAAGGACTGGAACATTTGGAGTCATTGAACAGATGGAGGTTGCCAGGTGTTACTTAGTTGACAATACAGGAGATGCCAGGAGATTCAACTGGAGCCCCGGACTCAAAGCTTTGGGTGTCCACTTAGGGGATAGTCAGAGTATCCAATGATTTGGGAGATAGACTGCATATGTGAGTGTGTATCGCTCCAATATCTCTAGTGATGTTAGTGTATGATTGATTGAGTGATGTACTTGATTCATTCATGAAATTGTGATTGCACATCAGATTTATCACTCCATAGTGATGATCCTTACTATTGATGATCCTTATTGATGATGAGTATCCCCATGGTGGAAATCACAGTCATGGTACTCTGCATGCTCCCGTCAACTATGGTGATACTCCTATGGTTATTCCAGTTGGCAGTTATTCATGATGGTTATCCCCTTAGTGTTTTGCTTAATGATCAACTTATCCTACAACAGCCATGGTCAACTTATTTGGTTGCCAGCCAGCCAAGCCAACCAGCCAGCAGCCAACCAACCAACCAATCAGCCAGCCAGCCAACCCTGTTGTTGATGATTGTCGCATGTCAGCTGCTTAACTTAGCTATCATCAATGCTCATAATGACAAGCCCTCGGCAGTTGTCAATATCTGAAACTCATCCCTTGCGAATGTAAGCACCATAGTTGAATAAATGAACCATAATGTTAGTTCATTAACCATCAGTAGGTGCTTAACCATCATTTAATGCAGTAGTGATTCATTACCATCTCTTATGATGAACCCATCAAAATCACTGAATGATCCACCATCAGCCAACCATCAGGTAATCAGTTAACCATCACGTATCACTGACGGTTAATATCTGATTGACTGTCATACAATCATATGAATATTTCATATGAACCATTTACAGTATTGGAGAATGATTAACTGTCATATAACCATATTAATATCTTGTATGAATATCTCATATATAAATAATAAATAAATAGATAAATAAATAAATAAATATATATATATATATAGCTATGGTCTCATATAATGGTTATCCCTTACTGGACCATCTGAAGCACCACGAATCACTGACGGTTCCCAGAGCACCTCCCTGCAGCTCCTCCATGGTGGACCTGGGCTGTGGCGATGCAGCACTGGCGGTGGAGTTGAAGCACCGAGGCTATGGCAAGGCATCGGGCGGGAGGACGGGAAGAATGAGAGGGGTTGGTTAGGTGGTTAATGGTGGTTAATGGTGGTTAACGGTGGTTAGATGTTGGTTGGATGTTAGTTGGCTGGTTGGTTTGGTTGGTCAGTTGATTAGTTGGTTGGTTGGTGGGGATTTGGTTGAAATTCGGATGAGATGTTGGGTGGATGAGGAGTTGAGGTTGGTTCAGCTTCGTACGAAAAACTGCTGGTGCTGTACTAAGAATCATTTGAAACCATCAGCTGCATGATATCATGAACAAGAAAGCCCCTGGCCATTATGATTAACCATGGTTTAGCAAGCAGTATGAGTCTGAGTCGCATCATTAACTATCATTAACCATCATTCAACATCATCACTAGCTACTATTGTCCATCAATTCCAACCATCGAATCTTCACTAATAAGCAATATCAACCATCATCAACCATCATTCACCACCACGAACCATCATTATCAAGCACTATCAAACATTCATCACTAGTTCAACCATCATTCACCATTATTAACCACTACTAACCGTCATTAACCAGCTATTAACCAGCTATTGACCAATTATTAGCCAGCTATTGACCACCAGCTATCATCAAGCATCATCAGCCGCCCACCCTGCCAGGTGACCAACGTGGATGCGGCTCCTTTGGCTCCTGGGATCGTTCCTTGGACGGTGAATCACGGGGGCACCCACAGCCGTTGATGGCCGTGATTCATAGATGTTGACCTGAGATGATTCCTGAGATGGTTCAGAGATGTTCGGAATGATCACTAACAGCTGGTAATGATCAGCAATGATCATTCCTGAGAAGATTCATTTGACTGTTCGATTGATGGTTCATAGATGTTTCCCTTAATAGGGATAAACATGTCAAACAGCTGGTTGGTCTAAATACAAAACCTTGATTCAAAATCAAACATTTGGAATTGATGTTGTTTCAAGCCGGTGGCTCTACCCCAGCCCTAACACGGGATGGATTTGGGGCACAATTCCGTACCACCAGCCATGTGGCAGCCAGCTACGTGATACCATCTTGGATATGCAATTAACAATCATTACTTATCATCAATCGCTTTGCAGCTTTTATGAAATCACTGTGGTCAGAATTCACAAAAACCACGGTCAGTAAGCAACAACCCAACCACTGCCATTGTGAACAATAGTCATCATGAACCATTAATCGTTATAAAGCATTGGTTCAACTCTTGGTTTCACCATGGGTTTGTTTGGTGGCCATTAATCATTGTCTACTAAGTACTAATTGCTCAGTAATTGTCATATATCCATTACTCAACCATCATTAACCATCCACAACCGTTATTTGCTCTTAATTGTCCGTTTGTATCCATTATTCATCGTCAGTTAACCACCACATATCCAGTGGTTACCCATCGTTCACCAGTGTTTGAATTGTCTATCTGTCTTATATACATCATTAAATCTATCAAGCACCGCGTTCATCACCCATGTACTAACTTGATCACCATTCTTACAGCTTAATGTTGCTTACATCATTGGACCACCATCAGTTCACCCGCCCCGGACTACACATCAATCAACCCACGGTGCTTACATCATTGGAGCACCATTGCTTCACCAGCCCTGGACCACCGCTACGCTACGCACAGCTTCTCCCAGGAGGTGCAGAACTTGGGTTCGCTGCCAGCGGATTGGACCGATCGCTTTGACGTGGCCGTGCTCTGCCGGGCGCTGTGGAGCTTGGACTACGCGCAGGTGGAGATGCTGAGGAGTTGATGGATGGTGAATTGTGTGTTTAAATGATGGTTAGTAGGTGAATTTGATGATCAACTGATGGTTCATGAACGGTTAAGTAGTTGTTAAGTAATGGTTTGATGAATGGTTAAGTAATGGTTAACTGATTAAACGATGGTTAGCTGATGGTGAATCATTCAGTGATTTTGATGGTGAAGTAATGGTTAACTCGTGGTTACCTGATGGTTAAAGGTGGTGATTTATGGTTTCTTCAATAGTGAATTGTAAGAGAGGTTCCTAATGAATGATTGGATGGTTGTGAACGGTGTTGATTTTTATGACTAGCTATTGGTTGATTGACGTTTGATTGATGGTAAAGAATGGTTTAGAATGCTTAGCAATCTGGGAAAGAAATAAAACATGGCTGGTAATGGCTGCTCGCCGTTGATGGTAAATGATTGGTTGTGACTGGCTATGATAAGCGGATATTATAACAATGGGATCTTGTTCAGCTACATGGTGAATGCAACACATGCTTGTTTTCCCACTAAATGATGGGTTTGGGAAGGTTTGTGGATGCCATGCTCCCGGACAAAATCATTGTTTTTTGCAGATTCAAGGAGATGTGAAGCAGAATGTGTAGGGGAAAGTGTGGATGGGGGGAAGTGTGGAAACTTGAAGAGGTAAATCTGAGCTTCGCATAGAGCAAGAAGAGTCCAGTGTTCCGTCAAGCTCACAGCTTTTCACTGGCTGCTGTTGTTGAGGTTCTGGGCCACGTCAGAATTCGGATAGTGAAGTGTTTACCCAGCTCTTGGTAACAGATTCGAATTGCCCCCATGTTCAAAGGGGGAACCCTTGGTGATGAAGCCCCACCTGTGGTCAATGGTTCTTCATATTCCATGGTCATTGAGGCCAGCAGTACCTACGGATCCACGACTGATCATGGCGCCATGGCCATCCATGGGGATCCTCCATGACCTGTGGGCGGCCCCGGAGCCCTGGAGGTTCTCCAAGAAACTCGTCGCGTACTGCGGAAGGATTCGGATGCGCGGCTGGTGGTGGTGGAACCCTTCCGTCGATGGTGGGGGCGTGGCCAGGACGGGCTGCGGAACTGTGGGGAGAAATGATGGATAGATATGGATAGGTAGAGGTGAAGGAAGGGTTAAGTAGTGGATATGATATAAGTGGTTAGTTGATATGTGGTTGAAATGATGGATATATGTGGTTAGTTGACAGATTCCGATGGGTGATTGGGTGATTCATGCGATTGATACATGATGAGATGATTTGCGCTTGATTGATTGATGATGGATAATTTATTGAAATTTATTGATGGTTGATAAATGGACTGATGGTCTCTTGATGATTCAGTGGGGCCATGATGATGGCGATCAACCCACCAGGTTTCGGGGAGTCATCTCGTTGCTGTTTCTTTGGCCATGGCCCGACGGAGTGATGCAGTGATGCTGTCGAACTGTTGGTTGAAGATGATGGTTTTCCTGGTTGATAAATTGATAGTTGATGATCAGCTGATGATCAGCTGATGATGGTTTTCCATGGTTTTCCTGTGGTGAGTTCTGTGGCGATAGCGACGGTTCAACCATCGTGGTTGGCAATGGTTGATGACGAACATTGAGTAGCAGCACCCAGCACCAGCTCAGCAATCACGGCTTCCCATCGTGTAGGACACCGAAGCGCCAGAGAATCAGCTCCTGAAAGCGCTCGAGAGGCGGGAAGTCATCTTTTCTGGACCCATGTTCAGTGAACATCCCCGCTCGTGTAATGGGATCCTCCTATGCCCTTTGGGCCTTTTTATGTGCTGGCATTGGTGTAACGACAGCATTTTGGAAGCAACCAACCCGCGTCCACCAACCACCACTTGCGCCCAGGGCGGGCTTTCACGTCCTGGAGGAGAGCGAGAACGTTCGAATGCCAGAAGAAGTCACCGAAGGAAGCAGCAAATCAGCCACCAAGGGCCTTTTTCAATTCCTGTTGGCTTCTCCGATTTAGCTCGGGCAAAGTTCCCAGGTTGCTAGGCGCGCGACAGTTACAAAAGAATCCACCTGCTGAATACCTGGAGTGATGTTTGGCCAAACTGCAGCATGACCATGCCTTCCGCAATGGTTCATGCGTCGATCCACGTGTTCTTACAGCATGAGTGGTTTCTGACGAGTCAAAGACAGGAAAATGCTGCTCTGCTCGATGGCACGAGCATATCTCAGCAGTTTTCTTCTGCTTGGGAGTATTTACTGTGGCCATGGGCTTTTTTGGGTCAAGGTTAGGATGATAAAAAATAGGAACTTCATGGGTAGCGCGTAGAAAACTCCAGTGGTGACGGCTGCTTGGCTTGATCACAGATCCGTCCCGACTTGCTCTGTTGGTTAGCTTGGTTTGTGACTTCGATGTTATCAATGGCCATAGCCTTAAGCAGATCAGATGTTCAGAAAATTGATACCCCAATGATTCGAAATAGCCAAGCAGATGGAAGGAAATGAATACCCACAGCTATGGAAAAGGATAGCCAGGACAAGAAACATCTCCAGAAAAGGGGTTCAATTCACCCATGGCCGTTGGGTCACGGCCGGAAGCCGAGGTTGAAACCCGCCATGGTCCACGACACGGTGATTCAACATGGTGCCTTGATCGAAGGTGGAGCCAGGCTGAAATTTCGCTGTTTCTCATGGACCATCAACCAAATTTCTCCAAGGCTTCCCCCGAGATAGAACACTTGTTACCCACTTGCTGGATATCATGATTCACTTTTCGATCTTAGGGATTGCCTGTTTGCATCCTTTTGATTCCTTTTGCTCTTCTTGTCGCTGACTAAGAAAGCCTTACAGGGCTACCACTACTTATTCTATAGCACGGATGGATGAGCCATGGCAGTTTTTAGGCCCAGCTCAGGTATTGAGGTGATGCACTCACCCATGGTCACAGATGCTGCCACTTTCTCAGAGCTGGACGGCTGTGAGTTGTGTCGGGCTTTCAGAGGTTGCAATGTGAGAGCACACTTTTGAGATATGTTTCGAGTTGGTAGTGCCCTTGGTTCCTCCGCTTATATGCACTTGGTTGCTTGAACATGCTTCAACCACCCCATAGTTCCACCTGTCAACCAGGTGTCCTTTATAAGTGCTGGCCCTGCCATGCGAGCCCTGCGGGAAACTGGACACTCCATCGCGTGGCTCGGTGTGATCCGTTGGAGCAGTAAACCCCTGGGATGCCGATCTTAGGCAAGGAACAGTTGAATCATGTTGAATTATGCTCATCACCATGTGATCATCACATTCAGATTTCGACACATGTATTTTTTGTGGGACCAGATTCCTAAACGGTTTGAGCACAGAAAGTAGTGTGTTTTGCTCCTCTTGGATCCTCTTGGCACATCCAGAAATGAGCTTTCAAGTATCCCTCACGGCTAGCGGTGACCACGTCAGCAGTTCTTGGTACCGCTTGGTACCTGTCTTGTGTCATGTGTGAGCATTCAATTCTTGGAGGCGCTTCTTGGGTAGTGTGGCTGGCTGTGGCTCACTAGGGGTATTCTGGTTGTTCTTTGTGCAAAATGGATATGGCTGTGGGTCAAAATCCCGTTTCCCTGGTTCCCCTATCATCAACCATTGTTTTCCCATGGTTTCCTATAGTGATGGCTAACCCTGGATCTTAGCCACTACCGCTGTTACATCTCCACCAGGCACTGGCTGGGTGATCATGTCTTCGCTGCACCCAGTGCACCTGCCAAAGTGCTGCCAGTTCATCATGCTGCGGTGGCACCCAGCAAGGCAGGCAGCGGCCAGACCATCGGCAGGATGGTGACTCACCACTTGGTGCTTTGCTGCTTTTGCTTTTTCTTGTTGGTGGTGTTGTGAAATTAGCCATCTCAATCTATTGCCGGTGCAGAGTGTGCCATGCCCATTATCATCCGACCGTGATTGACACTGGGAATGTCATCCAACTATGAACTATGAATAATTGGTTTATTTGTATATATATCAGTTCCTGTAATATGTTTTGCGATCCCCTCGTCATAAAAATAGCACAATCTCCTGCCTGCTTATCCAAAACCATTCACATCCCCAATATTTTGTGTTTACTACTGGTTAGTAGTGATGAAATATTTCTACTGTACATTTTGTAGGTGCAAAGTACACAAGTCGCAGCAATCTTACTCTCTATTTTCGAGCTCATGAATCTGGTGGGTTGTTGGATGATCATCATGAAATGGCAACTAGTCACACCATGTCGCACCTGCCTATGAACCAACCTGCACTTCACTGAGATACCTTCAGGTGTAGCTCACCACCATAGCCAGTCGAACTGCTTATCCAGCTGCAGGTGGAGGTGGCCAACGAGTCCGAGTCGAACGCTTGGGGTGGCGGTCGTATGGTGGAGTTCTTCGCCCAAAGTTGTCCGCACTGTCAGCACTTGGAGCCCATGTGGAAGGAAGCGAGTCACAAGTGGTCTGCAGATCATCCTCAGGACCTGTAGAGTGACATGTGTTGATACTGAAGTCTAACGTTTGAACACTGCTGAGGCTGATTTGGATCACGTTGACATTTCCTTCAAGTCCCAGGTTCATGTCCTCCCAAGATGTGTTGGATCTTTTTGAGATCGATTTGGATGCGCTTACTTCGCGTAGCAAAGAACCTGATGATTTCAATTTCAATTCACTGTGAATGTGATCATAGTTGGATGCTTTTGGATGCTTTTGGATGCTGGGTATTCCACGATTTCTGGGACAGCGATGACTTGCTGAATGACCGCTGCAGGATGCTTCTGTGACGTGGGAGCAGAAGGAGTGTTACGGTGAGAACTGGGGCGAAGGTAAAGATCATGACGAGTGCATGAAGGAAGGCATTCACAGCTTTCCCACAGTTCGATTCTTCAGCATCTTGGCCGATGCCTTTGTTGCCAACTTGTTGCCTTTGTTGCCTTTGTCGCCTTTGTTGCCTTTGTTGCTTTGTTCCCAAACTGAGTTTGTTGGGTGAATGTGCTGGGTTGTTTGAAACAGCCCTTGGTCAACTTGTGAAGATTGGATCGCTGCCGACAGAACCATGCCGTGCCCTGCAGCAATTCTGAAGTGTCGATGTGTTGTTCATTGGGTTGACAGGAACATGTTCAGACACCCAGCTGTGTTTCTAGCAACTATAAGAGGGGTTCCAGGTTTCTGCAGATTTTAAACGTGGAGCATTGGAGTGAGGTAAGTCTGGCAAGCAGTTTGCAGACTTCACTGGTGATCGCAATGCAGAGAATCTCATTAAGTCCCTTGGCTCAGCACCTGGATCTCCCTACGATTCGTGTTTTTTTGGGCTCCCGACATCACCCATTGTCAAGCACCATTGGCTGGTTATTCTTGGGCGATTGTAAATCATATATCATGGTTTGTCAAACATTTCATGGGTGGTATTGGTTTATGAATACTAATTGACCTGGTTGATTATTATTCCTTGTTATGCTTATCATCAACCATTACAAGTAGTACCTGCACGAGGTGGGGGCGGAAGTTTCCAAACTTAGAAAGGCCTATAGGGAAGACATTGGTGCCTGTAGGATGCAGCGAAACGAAATAAACACAAGAAAATCCCTGGCACAACAAAAAGCAATGCCACCAAAAAGTACCAGTGCAAAAACTTATCACACCAAAATGTACTACACAAAAGCATACCAAACAAAAACGTACCACACAAAAATGAACTAGACAAAAACGCACCGGGCAAAAACGTACCAGTGCAAAAACTTACCACAAAGACGTAAAGCGTACTAAGCAAAAACACACCACACAAAAACGCACCAGCACAAAGACCTATTACAAGATACTGCAAGGTATTACAAGGCACTACAAGGTATTGCAAGGTATTACAAGGTACTACAGCTTGGTTTTGCTGAATCTGATTGTTTTTGATTGCTGTATATGGTTTGCGTTGGTTTCTGGGCATATTTTGATATGACGACGTGTTCTCGCTTGAGTTCATCAAAGTCAATTTTTGTTGTTTTTTGGCCATGAAAGAAAGCTATAGCGGTTCAACGCTCACAAACCCAATAATGTAGGGACGTGGTGTGCTGACGTGAGCTGCAGATGAATGTTTGCAGCATTTGTTTGGGTCCAATTAACTTTGGTGCAAATTCTGGCGCTGAAGTGCCATACCATCGGATGATTCATTTTACATTGACAGGCCCTGATGAAATGTTCGCCATGCATGCGCCGGTCATGGCGTGGTAGGGGAGCAGCGCGGCCAAAACATACATCAATCATAGCCGAAATAGCTCACGGATATGAAAGCATTAAGAACAACATCTGACTATTTGACAGCAGAGTCTGCAACCAATGAAAGGGGCAGGCCTATATCCAGGGCAGTATGTTTGGCGATGGTGCACGAAGCGCATGCTAGCCAGCTCATTGTCCACATATGAGGCATCCTTGACCACCAACCAGCCACCTGCCCCAGGTTCGCCGCTCAGCACGGCGCCCGCGAGCGTGTTGAACGCCTGGCTCCCCTGGAGGAGACACGACATGAGCAGCTGGCCTTGGTCGACCCAGCCGCGCCGGTGAAGGCAGCTGAGGATCACTGGTTGGACACGTGAGTTGATGGTGAAATTAGTTGTGAATCGTTATGTTTACTTGGTGGTTTTAAAATGTTTTAAATATATGAAACATGATGGTTATCTTAGTTATCTTGGTTATTGGATGGGTGGTTTTCAATATATATGCTTAACTTGGTTCAGAAGGTGTTATATAATTCAAGCTGATTCATGATGGGTGATGATCTGGTTCAAGTTGGCGAGTGATGGTTGATTCAAGGTCGTGAATGTAGTGATGGACAAGTTGCCGATCATTGATGATGTCAATAGTTTATGGTGAAGAATAGGCAATGATGGTCATGGATAAGAGTTCATGATTGATTATCGGGAATCAACCTGTTGTTGCTGGTGAATAAATGGTTCTCATGATGATTACCGACTATAAACCAGTGGATGATGGTGAATTGATGAGCGATGATGTCTAAACCATGGATAGTGATGACACTAGCGAAGAGTTCATGGTAGTACGCACTGGTCAATGGTTCACCACCACGATTCATTCTGAATGCCAAGATGATGAACGATTGATCATATTTCACGATGGTGGACCAAGCTTAGCAAAGGTCAACCATGATTGGCACTGCTGTAAGGTGTTTCTTCCACCAAGGTTTTTCATGAAGGTCGTTTTTCATCTATGACTAAGATTGGAAGGTATTGCTGTTGGGATCTGTTGGGACTTTGTGTGGGGTGTTGGAAGGTGGTGGAGTACGTGGCCAAGAGTTGTCCTCATTGTCAATCCATGGAGCCGATCTGGAACGATCTGAAAGCTGCCACAGCATCGAAGAAAAATATCCTTTGGGAGCAGAAGGTGGGCAGTGAATGGCCGACAGTTTCTTTGAAGATGCCCTGTGTGACGTCAAAGGTTCCATGTTCACGAGTCACTGTTGGACTCAGAAGCCCAAAAATGTGATGCTAGAATTTCCAAGAAGCTGAAATTGTGAGAACTGACGCAGCTTTGTGAGGAATGCTTTGGAAAAGGATGGGGTCCTGGAAAAGACCTGGAGGAGTGCAAGAAAGCTGATATCCAAGGCCAGGAGAAGAAGCTGAGCTGCCATACCTAGACTCAAAAGCAGTGGAGGGCACCTTGAAGAAACCGGTTCTGACCAAGATAGATTGATCCCCAACCTGGATCTACCATTGAATCATGGTTCTATCATGATTGATATCCACTAGTTTCCACGAGCGACACCTTGTCTGGCAGAGGGTCACCGCTGGAGACAACTGCTTCGCTGCGACAGGTTTTCCGACCATCAAATTCTTTGGCTCCGACGGCACTGCCGACGATTTCCAGGGCATGAGGCATGAAGTGATGTGACGTCGTGCTATGATCGATTGAATGTCGGCACGAACGAACACCTGTGTGTTCCAGTGTTTATTTGGAGAATGTCGCCAACATTGCTCATTTGTGCATCTGTGTACAATATATATATATATATATATTTATTTATTTATTTATTTACATATATGTATACATAGACATATATGTATACATATCATACATCAATTTTGAATCATATGTATGTAAATAAATATACATATACATGTTCTTAGCTTTCACACATCGTATGTTTGAATATATATATATATATACATCTATTGATTTATTTATTTCTTTATTTATTTCTCGCATGTCTATTTAATTCTTACACGGACACTACTCCACTGTCCAGGGCACCAACGGCAGTGTCCAGGTCGGTTTCCAGTATCCTCAAGTGGCTGGAGCAGCACGTAACACCGAAGCCGCCAGCGTTGGCTGTGCCAGCAACGCTTCAAGCAGCGGCACCTGCTCCGTTCATAGCGGCTGTACCGCAGTTTGGAGTTGGCCGAGTATCCTGGCAGAACTGCTGTAGTTTCTGGGGACCTTGGGGTTTTGGTCTAGCTGCAAATAGTGTTTTTTCTTCTTGGCCTTTGGGTTTTGGGTTTTGGTTTAGCAGGAAATGATGGTTTGGTAGGGGAAGACGTGGACAGTTGGGTAGCTGTTCCTAGTTTCCCTTCACACCTCTATCCCAGTCAGCATGTTCTCCATCTGTTGAAGCTGGGACCAGGCAGAAGCTCCAGTAAAAAGCAAGGCGCGGTGGATTGGGTTAGCAACAGACTGAGTTTCCATGGCCTGGAGACATATGAGTTTCAAGGCATGAGTCAGCTGCAGCGACATTTGCCCTCGTGGTTTAGCAGTGTTCATGGTGACCAAACGATGTTTGCAATGAACCAACAGCGGTTTATGCCATTTCCATGACAGGCCAACTTCCTTTAGACAGTGGTTGAGGCCTCAGTGCTAACAGCGACAGCAATCTCAGCAGTTTTCCCAGGGTTTGGAAGGGGTCAGCCTGTAAACTTCTCAGCGAATCAGCTCTGAAACCCGAGGTTTGATCTCTGCCTCCCTTGGATCGCCTGGAAAGGCCCCGCGCCGCTGTTTGACAGCGTATCTTCCAGGGAAGCGCAGCTCAAAATGTCCCCAACTCATGGCATGGCAACAAGAGACACCGAACATGTTTGGTTCAGCATGCTATCTGCACCTCAACTCTCTTCAGTTCTTTGTTTCGCAGTGCACCGTTGTGGAATCGCCTGGACACAACTGGGATTCCGTTTCCGTTCCTCGTCACGTGCGATACCGATGTGGGAAAAAAACGCTGGACTTATCCCATGGTGGCGCCAGGAGCGCTAGAGGGGTCTACAGATGAACTTTGGGACATGGTGTTCAGCTGCAATGCCTCTTTGTTGTGAGCTGGCTACACTACATGTCTTGCAGCTTGTGAATTCAAACATGGAAATAGTCACACATGGAACAGCATTGCCCAAATTCAGAGTCTTTAAGGTGGGGGGGCTAGTCACCATTGGTTCCCCCCCATCAGACGTGTTGACTACTCAATGGTCCACCAAGCAGCAGAACATGATGGAAAGGAGATGGATGTAGATGGTGCTGCCAGGTTTTTTGGATAGGAACCATGATTGGCCAACTCTTTTCTAAGCCAAAGATGTCTTCACCAAAAGACGTGGGGACGACAGCTGGGTATCTCTCACGGCTTCACAAACACTCCTCAACAAGTGCCATCCGAAAGCAGAATTGTGCATAAACGGAAGCAATGCCTGATTTAGGTCACAGCCACTGAGTAAAGTGATCAGATATCAAGAGTCAGGTGAGTCTTTCCTGTTTCCATATTTTCAAGTCAGCAAAGAAGACCAGACTTCGTTCTGCTGGTGCCATGACACCAGCAGTTGATTGTTTCTGAATCTTCGGGTCACCGGGCACGCGTCGGCGCCATGATAAAGGCTCTAAGCAGGGGAACCCAGCAACAGCAACTGCGGCAGCAGCACTTGGTGCAAAAACTGTTGCCAGCAACAGTTCTCAATGGCATTATTTTCACACACACACACATATATACATATATGTATATATACACAGATATATATATATATATATATGTGTATATATATACAGCATTTTTATCTTATTATAGTGAATACCATCACACAAACATAGTTGTGCACTAATGGTGTAGCTCCATAGATATACATGGCATCGCATGTACGACGTTTGTAGTGTATGAATGATTTGCGCCTTTTTAACAGACGTTAACCCACAAATGAATGGGGTCTCGAAGGTAGTGCCCTCACAATGGCTATGATTACCCTGTTGTCACTTGATTCACCCTGCCATTCACCGTGCCACCGGTGCCAACAACAAGAAATCAATACTGAGTTGTTTGCGGGATTACACATGCTTTTAGTAACTGAGTCACCATTGTATACAAGCAACTCTACCATTACCTTACACATTTCACCATTGATCACCTTTGTTTAGATGGCAAATTATCAAGACTTGCCAGTTGTAGGCTCAACTGAGCAGTTACCTATGCTCAGGACTCGCTTGGAAACACAACCATGGAGCATCACCAGTAAATACTACCAAGTCACCTGGAATAGGGGGCAATTAGACCCATTCTTTGTGGCTGTGTAGACCAGAGCCACTAGAGTGCGGGATTATCATAGCTGGAGAGCAAGTAAATGATGGAGCTGCGTGTTTGCATGTATAAGCGCGTATGTGCGGCTCTTTTCGGATCGGCTGTGCTGGATGGAACAGAAACTGTAATCTCCAGTACACGCACAATGGTCCAAACTGATGGATGGTGTAGAATCTGATCATCTTACAAATACGCCTTGCAAAAACCAACCTCACCGTGAAACCATGGCACAGCCCGCCCAGGAAAGAAGAACCGGCTGCGGTCATCCGCTTCAATGGACAAGTCCTCAGCCAGCTACGCCAACGAAGCAGTTGAAACACCGGGGAATGATCTCAGTAACCAGCTGCAACATGGCTGCCCAACTGCTGGGAACGGGTGCTTTCATCGGTCAAGCTCATGCCTGGCAGTTGATCGAAAAGGCGGGGTCATGGGAACAGTAACTGCCAATGGGAATAAGCCCCCCTATCATCCACTATCAACAACCTCGTGTGATATGGGAATACCAGTACACACCAAACATCATCTTACAAGATGAGATTAGCGTTCGAAGTTGCTGCCAGATGTTGTTCCGACACCGTTTAAACAACTATGAAAGGAAGTGTGACTCCGTCACTTCAATTCATCAACAGCAACCGGAAGAACAAATTCCCATTTGTGAACCAACCACCAGTGATCCCAATCCCTTTAGATAGTCCCTTGGGCAAATCCTCCGTTTTTATCCCAGGATCACTGATTCAGCAGCTGATGAGGCCATCCCTGAATTCATCGTGGGTGGCGAATACGAAGCGGTCGGCAACTAAGAGACGTCCAGTCGGGACATGGCTAGGTTGATGATGGATAGCGCTCTACAATGACTAATGGTGGTTGATGGTGGATGATCAACGATGGGCAGGGTTAAGAAAGAATGGATCATAATTGGTTGACTGTAATTGAAATTATCTAGTAATTGACAACAGATGATAGGGCTTCTGATACTGCGTGGGAAATAATGGATGCTATTGGTTCAGAATGGCTAAGAATGATGTTCCATGGTCAAGATTTGTTAAGAATAGGGGATAGCAATGATGGTAGCCCAGGAGACCATGCTCTACTGATGGCTTCACCAGCGCAACGTGATCCGTATCGCCGCGAAACGACCAACCCGCAACATGACGCGCAGGTCAACAACTGGCGGCCGATGGACAGACCCCCCAAGCGCGCAAAGGGAGATCCATAGGAATAGACCAGCCATTGTGAAACACCTTCACCGAGCAAGGTTTCTAGGAGGATGGATGGGGATGGTTGAAGATTTGAATCCGCCATTCAGAGTGAGAGTCTTGAAAGGGTTCCCGCACCAAGGTGCTTTTGGCACTGGTTGTTTTGGCCCCAACAGGTTTAGTTTGAAGCAATGTCCAGGTTACAAAAGAGGTTGTATTTTTAATATGTGTGTAAGCATATTTACATACATATTATATCTCAAAACCTGCACTACTGATGCAACAGATTGAATACTAGACCAACAAATGCAGAAAGTTGATCATGTTTTCCCTGACTATTGGTTTTGATATAGTCGGCTGTGAGTACGAAAAGAAGCGAAGAATTGATTGATCATCCCAACAATGATGTTTAGTGGTACATCCCAAGTGTTTTCGTCGGTATCGGTTCTCTCTGAACCATTAACATCCATTAAACTTCCCTATCATTACGAAAGGCAGTCCGGAGGACTGACTCGTTGCTTTGTGCGACCGAAGGGAGAATAGGGGGTCTGGGGGCAGAGCCTCGTTTTTGGCGCCAAAATCTCGCTGTTCCCCCGCGCAAAGGGTGGTCCAGGGAAGCCGTTGTTAGGGTTATGTACCGCGCGGCAATTTGGTGACGGTGGGTATCGATTCCCCCCTGGTCCGCGCCTTGGGCGGGATCGTTTTGGTGTTGCGCTGGGAAGCAAGAGAGCCTGAGACGGGTCGTGTTGGCGTTGTGCTGGGAAGCAAGAGGGCGCCCGCCTTTAGTGGCACATAAGGGTATAAAATGTCCAACGAAATGACAACGGAACGTGAAAGACTCGTAATTTCGATGTGGCATTTAACCTGACATTCTACCTGGCTGTCTTCCTGACATTCTTTCGCACATTTTCTCTGGCAGTCAAGCTGCCATCCTACTTGGCATCTATTGTGAGACAAGGTCTTGTAGCGGCCAGATGATCACAGAGGGGTCGTTTTGTTGCTGCGCTGGGTTTATGTTAAACATGTTGGGGTTATGTTGGGAATTATGTGTCTCAAAGCGCACCTCAGATGAACCGCTTTCGTTTAAGGCACTTTTTCGAAGGGTTCGTGTTGGGAAGCATGTTGGCGTTATATTGGGAAGTATGCCTCCCAAAGTGCCTCAAATGAAATGCCTTCGTTTGAGGCAGTTTTTCGATCCTGACATTCTATCTGGCAGTCTTTCTGACATTCTTTCGCACATTTTCTTTGGCAGTCAAGCTGCCATCCTACCTGGCATCTATTGTGAGACAAGGTCTTGTAGCGGCCAGATGATCACAGAGGGGTCGTTTTGTTGCTGCGCTGGGTTTATGTTAAACATGTTGGGGTTATGTTGGGAATTATGTGTCTCAAAGCGCACCTCAGATGAACCGCTTTCGTTTAAGGCACTTTTTCGAAGGGTTCGTGTTGGGAAGCATGTTGGCGTTATATTGGGAAGTATGCCTCCCAAAGTGCCTCAAATGAAATGCCTTCGTTTGAGGCAGTTTGTCGATGTTTTTCGAAGGCTTCATGTTGGGAAACATGTTGGGGTTATGTTGGGAACTATGTGTCTCAAAGCGCCTCAAATGAACCGCTTTCGTTTGATGCACTTTTTCTAAGCAAGAGGGTGCGCGCCTTTAGTGGCACATAAGGGTATAAAATGTCCAATGAAATGACACAGGATCCTGAAAGCAGCGTAATTTCGATGTGGCATTTAACAATTTAACCTGACATTCTATCTGGCAGTCTTTCTGACATTCTTTCGCACATTTTCTTTGGCAGTCAAGCTGCCATCCTACCTGGCATCTATTGTGAGACAAGGTCTTGTAGCGGCCAGATGATCACAGAGGGGTCGTTTTGTTGCTGCGCTGGGTTTATGTTAAACATGTTGGGGTTATGTTGGGAATTATGTGTCTCAAAGCGCGCCTCAAATTAACCGCTTTCGTTTGAGGCACTTTTTCGAAGGGTTCGTGTTGGGAAACATGTTGGCGTTATATTGGGAAGTATGCCTCCCAAAGTGCCTCAAATGAAATGCCTTCGTTTGAACATTTTTTCGAAGGGCTTATGTTGGGAAACATGTTGGGGTGACTCAGGAGCATGCGGTACAAAAAGGGTCCTGCCTTTCGTTTTGGTTCTTCTCAGGTTCACTAGTACCTTCACTAATAGTAGCCACTAGGTCATGATAGGTCATGGTTCACTTCTTCAATTGAGGCCATATTGGCTATGATCTATACATACACATATATACATATACACCAACCATCTCCACTGCGTTTCCAGGTTGACACCGAGCGAGATGCAGATGGGCCTTTGGTTCCACGACCTGCAGTCGACGCAGGGATCCTCATGGGCAGCTGTGATGTCCACGAAGATGTGGTTATCCTAGGGTGAGGACTTGGGAGTTCTTGGATAGTTGGAGTTCTGGGTGAGCATAGATTTCTATAAATTATCCATCTGTATATATATATATATATATATATCATAGATTTCTCTTGCTCAGGGGAGTATCTACCAGAAAGCAATGCGATGAGGTATGATCCATTGTTGATGCAAGTTGATGCATTATTATGTTTGTCTAAGTATGCAGCTTGTTATGCATGTTGGTATTTATGTTTACTCACCCATCTATGGCTGTTGTCCTTGGTATCAACAGTGTACAATCTACTGTATCTGTACCACAAAGACATGCGCACATATCATGCATGTACACTTATTTATGCGTATGTATATGTTTGCATACGCATATATACGCATGACTCGCGTATGATCATATATCTATTTGTCTATACATATATATGTATTTACACACATTCATGCACACATACACACAAAGTGTGGGTGCATGTGATTGCATGGTTGACCAAATTACTTTGGCAAAATGTCTACGCCTCTGACTGGCCACTCAAAGGGCATCAACCTTTGATTTCCACCTTGTGAGGCCAACCATCATCGTCAACCATTCAACACCATGTGGAACCATCAACCATCACTAATCATGATCACGTTCGCATGAACAATCATAAAGCATCGTTCACAATCATCAACCATCATGAACCACCACCATCCAGCAATCAACCACTCAATAAACCGGCTATCAGTTAACCATCGTGAAACAATGATGAAAACATTTGCTATTCTTTCCACCCGTATACCATTTTCTCATCATTTGATTCCACCCGTTGGGGACATCATTGTTCAATGGCTCAAAGTTGTTTTTATCGCGGAAGAGAACTCCCCGAGGTCCGGTCTCTCGCGTATCAACTGCCTGGGCAAAGTGTCTCTTGGATCTCCATGGGGGAGCAGGCGTGCCCATGGTATTGTTGCTCGGTGCTGGCGCAATGCTCATCCAAGCAGCTCTTCCAGCGGTGCTTGTGCGAAATATTGAGCTTGCGAATGATTCAATCACTCATATTCAACAAGTTAATTCATTTACTTTATTCATTACTTACATTTGGTTCATTACTTGTATTCATTCCTTGATTCATTACTGAAGCAGACTCAAGCTATGGGAAGTACCAACCATGGTCACCACGATTCCAGCACCTCGGGCTGGTTTGGGGCGAGGGTCAGTACCATAACGCCGACCATGGGATGGGCATCGACGTTGGGGGAAAAGCTGGACGCGATTGTTCCGTGTCCACATGGTGGTTTCTCAAGTCATAGGGAACCCCGAAAATGGTTGGCTTATTACTAAAAGTGATTCGTATTGGATGATTTGGGGGCACCTCTATGTTTGAGCCACCACCACATGGAGTAAGTGTCGGCGTTGCTAGAAAATTAGATGAGACTACGTGAACAAATCGCAGAGAACACTTCATACATGTTGCTTTACGACTCAGCATTTCTTATTCAACACATCTTGTGGTCCAGTGTTTGTCCGAAAATGAATGTGTACCCAATTGCAAAGCTGCCGCAAACCCTTGATTTGTGATTCAAAGCCTAGCAGTTCTACTGGTGAATCAAGCATCATAAAAGAGCCCTTACAGGAAAGAAGTACCAGTACTCAGTAGAAGTCATTCATCAGTAGGTGATTTGATATATGTAGCCTGGCTCTCTTGCTAGTATCAACAGTGTGATTTGATATTTGTTGCGTGGTTCTACTCTCAACAACATGTATCAACCACATCCAGCTTAGTGAGCATCAAGAAGTTATAAGCGAGCTTATCAACCGCTTTCCGGCTCATTGACCAGGCGGCACATTTCGCCCAGATTTTTCCGAGGTCGGACCCTTCAAATTTGTGGAGTCCGACTGGTTTCAGCTGGCGGTTGGCCAGAAGCCCAGGGTGCTGCTGGGTAGCCATGATTAGTTGTTAGCTGTTCTTAAGCCATTTTTGTTGACTTACAAAAGCAGTTGTTAGCTGTTGTTGGAGCCACTAACTGGGTTACTAAAAGTTGTTTTTTTCCATTCTTTACAGGCACGTCTGAGAGTTACTAACACTTGGTTTTGTCCATTTGCCAGTAAGTATGAGTACAACTGTTCACTATATATTGGTGATATTGACAATGAACATCTTGATGAACCAGGCATGGTCAACCACAGCTGGCATGGGCTTTGCCTGATGTCAGTAAACTATTGTTGAAGCACTCAAATGAACCTAGTGCGTTCTGACAAAGCGATACCTGTTCTGGGTGTGTTCTCCTCTGCAAAGTTGAAACCAGTTGTGACCAGTACTCTGACACTTGGAGAGTCCACTAGTCATCAGCCACAGCGAAATCCAGCCCTGCGTTGAAGCAGGCAGTTTTGACGGCAGCAGCTCCAAGGTCTGGTGATTGTTTGGAATATTGTTATCGCTTGGCAGTCTGTGACCTCAGAAAGGCTGTTGCTCAGAGACGATGCCAAGCTCATTGATGATTGACTGTTTGGAAGTGCGAAACTGCACAAAAGACACATGCAAAAGGTTTATGCAATTGTATTTGTCGACTTCAACTCTGATTGCCCAGCAGAGAAGTTCTTTTGATTTCTGTATCCCGGATAGATAAGGCCAATTCTGCATGTTTCAATTTGGTTGGAGCTAGGCACCGGCTGTGAAACTCAGGCAGTGCATCCATGGGAGCAATGACTTCTTGGAGAAATGTCAGATTGCCATTCTGTTGCAGCCTGAGTTTAGCAGTCAGCAATAGAAACATCGACATATCGATGTCGTTGCTTCCACTGGCTGAGCGGCTCAGAATTCTCTATGTCCTCGAGATTGTGCTCAGCCCCTCGGCCACGGTGCTCTAGAGGCTTCAATGCTCATGGCTTCCCTGGATTTTGGCCCAGGAGTGCCTTTGGAGACCACTCAACGTGAAAAGGGTGTTCCTTAACATTGAAAATAAATGAAGATAAGTGAAAGTTCCTGATAACTTCTTAAGTCGTTTTCTTGTTATGCCTGCTGGTTCATACGGAGCAGCTGAGGAATATGGCACTTTGGTCCGCGATTCTTTTGCACTTCTTGGGCCGCACACTCAAAATGATTCCAAAGCTTCGTACATTCGCAGTGTGCGCTTCTTGCAGTTTGTATTTATATAGTCACATCTCCTCCATGATCCACGTTACCCACGCAGTAAGTTTCTTGTCCTGGCTGATATCATCCATAGAATCTAGAGTGTGCAAACATATGTGCACAATGTTTCTACTTTGTAATGATATTTTAATATTTTATTTGTTTATTTATGTGTGTTTATTTGTTGAACTATTTATTGATCTATCTGTTTGTTCGCTCGTTCATCGTCATTCGCACCTATTGTTTTCTGCTAGATCCAGCTGTTTCGTTGCACCAGCGGCACCTGAGGCTGATGCTATGTGGAACTACGCCGACCTGGTGGTCATCAGCCTGGGCGTGGCTTAGCAAGATGTAGCAAGGCTAGCAAGGGTTCGCTAGTCATGTTGTGAAGCGTAGGTTGATATTAATGGTACTAGTATCATTATGTCGCCAGTCATGTTATAACGGTAGCAAGGGTTCGCCAGGGTAGGTTGAATGTCGAAAATGTACTAGTCATATTGATAGGGAACCACAAGATTTAATGTTGATGATTAGGACATAGATATAAATGATGATTAGGATATTGGCAGTTGATGATTGGGGAAATATTGATCAAGGAGAATTGATGATCATTTGGAGCCACGCAATGTTGATGATCAAGGAGAATTGATGATCAAGGAGAATTGATGATCATCGTTTGTTCACTTTGATTCTGTTCTGAACACTATACTTACTGATTACATGTCATCTTGATCTCTTTTTCCTGATGTAAAAACTGTTTAGTCAAGGAACTATTCCTTTGTGTGATTAATGGAAAGGGGATCTATGATGCTTCGTGATGACAGTGATGACTGATGATAGCTAACCATAGTGGTGACTAGTTGTCAATTGTGGTCAACAAGGCTCAATCTTGCTTAAACCAGATTACTGATGTCAATCACAATTGATCACTGTTAAGCATCATCAAACATCATGAATCAGTATTGCCGATCATTCACCAGCCTGAACCATCATGAGCCATTGCAAACCATTATAAATTAAGCATCATGAACCAGCTCAACAAGCATTATTTGCCATACTTGACAATATCAAAAAAACACTCACGAACTCATGAACCATTATTAATCACTTTTAATCAGCATTATCAACCACCACCAACCACCACAAACCATGAAACATCTATCAACAATCATTAGCCATCAGTAACCAACATGAACTAAGCCTACTATTGAACCCATCGTTAAACCCATCGTTAAGCCAATTCGTACGCACTACAAACCCATGAGGGCACGAAAATTCGTGCGGGCAGCGAGTTGAGGTCTTTGACGAGATCCTGGTCGCTTCGCAGAAGCAGGTGCGGCAGCTCAGGTGCTGTTCGTATTGCCAGGAAGACAGCTGGGTGTGGGTCAATATTAACCAACCAACCAGTGGTTCACTAGCTGGTTAAGGGTTAATAATTGGGGATGATAAACAACAATACTAGGGTATATACCAACTATATGAATATGGGTCAATATCAACCAACAATAATGGGGGATAATGACCAACCAATAATAAGGAAAACAATGGTTAATGATAGGGGAACCACAGGGACTAAGGGTTTTGACCCACTGCCAGATGACTATTCAGGATATCAGCAAGTCATCAGTATTAGCTTATCAAGGGCTAATCAGTGCTAACCCACATGTCACTATTATCAATTTACGACTCAAAAACTATTACTGTACATACTGTTCAAACCAATAGTCATTGCCAACACTTCTTAACTTTCAACCAGTATTGATCATTTAGTAATGACTGAGCAAACTTGATTGTTCAAACATCATGAAATTGGATCATTGTTTATCATGAACTATATAACCATTCCAAGTTATTGTCAATCAAAATTATTGTCAATCAAAATAGTTGGCGTCCCAACAAAGAGTTTTGAATTCCTACCCTTGGGGACGTTCACCAACGGTAATATATAGGTACGACTGCCAGAGATGAGGCCCACATGGTTGGCACTTTCATGAGCCTGGTGATTGCACGGTCCGAAGTTGTAAGATGTTGCAACAGTGGAACTATCGAAATCTGGTAGAAACAGGAACTGCAAGCATAGACTCATGAATTTATGATCATTTATGTAGATCTTCACATCACAGTGGATGATGTGAGTTCAGCTTGTTACCAGGTCTGGTCGTTTCAGCATGTCTCGTTTCCCCGTTCCGCACGAGGAGCTCCCAGGTTTCCGAGTCTTGCGGGTTGGAAGCCCAGAGCAGAGCGGCCCGAGCTGCAGAGCCAAGCTGTGCTGCGCTCGACCCATCGACATGGGAAGTGTTTGGACAATTTATGATGGTTGCTTTTTGCGAGTTCGGCGTCGCTTCCTTTGAACAGATTCATATTTGGTTTTGGCATTTCCGAGCTTCGACCCAGTGCTTTGCCGGAAAAACGCTGGGAAATTGTGGCCTAAATCATGGTAGATGTTCACCGTTTTTCTGTAGATATCAATAAATGACTCATATTTCCAGCAAATAGTAAACCTGCCAGGTCTTTTGATGCTACATTTGACTGTATGCTGGTAGCTTTCCAAAGTTGAGGCCCTGAGACTGCTTCGCATCCTGCGGACGGCAGGGACGCCAGTTGGGTTTGGTGAAACCATGGTAGAACAGTGGGGAGTAATTTCATATAGATTGTCAAACAATAGGGAAACAAGGTGGTTGAATAACAGGTTTAACCAACAATTATCATGTATTGGTGAAGAATTGAGTTAAACAATTGAGAGAAGGTTTAGTGATAAACAGCGGTCAACCACCAAGACAAGAGTTTATGATGGTTGATAGTTGTTAATGACTGTTGAACAATTTAGCGTCAAGGGTCAAGCAACAGTTCCCAATCGATCTACAACGCCATGTGTTGATTTCGAGCCCAGATAAAATCGCTCATGTTTTTCACATTTCTATGTGTTTTGTGTATTTGTTTCCCCATGATGTAGGTATAGGGAGCCCTTTGCGTGATGCATGCCCTGTATCGGAACAGCTGCTGCCTTGGATGGAGACATCCGGTGGCGCTGCGCAGGTTGCGGTGTTGTCTGCTGACGCTTTCTCCTGGGTTGGAAGCTCAGGAAGCGAAGATGGATGCTGAAGGGGGAAGATTATCTACCATTGAATTACCATTGATCTACCATGATCTACCATGATCTTCACCCACTGTACAGATAGCCTGTACGATGATGTAGTGATGATGCCCAGCACTGGAAGCATCGCCACAGATTGGTCAGATTGTGGATGGGATGATCAGCACCACCATTGGAGATCGCTCACCGGCTCTCAGGTTGAGTCTGGCTGGTTCCAGGGCCTAGGAGCCGCGATCATCGCGTTGAACGCCGTGGTGATGGGTTGATGGCTCAGTCGCACTTGTCACTGTAGGGCAAAAGGAAGCAGATTGCGGCGAGTCATGGATTCCTGGTGATTAATGATGATTGTTTTGGTGGTTGTTTGACGGTTATTTGATGGTTGTGTGACAGTTGTTTGAAGGTTACTTGGATGTTGACTCTGGGTTTTTTGGATGCAGAAATCTCACGAGTCAAGTTGAAAAGTTGATCGATATAGACACAGATCGCCATAGGTCTTGAGACGGAGATCAAGAGCGGCATCTGGTGGTGGCTGGAGCAGGAGCACCGGCAGTGTTTGTTGGACCTGGCAAAGCTGATAAACGAGTCGCCAGTGGGCAACCAATGGGCAGTCACCACCGTGCTGTTGTTTACAGATCAGATCATTCACCATTTGCTTGGGTATGTTGTGATTTAACCATCACTAACCGTTGCTGATCATTGAGCATTGCTGGATCCTTGAGGCTTTCCTGCTGTTCTTTTTGTTGGAGCTTGCGGCCAAAGTGCGCCTTGTGTGGAGCTCAATGTTCACAGGTCGATCCAGTTGCGCAGGTTTCAGGCAGCATATGAGACGAATGAAACCTTTGACTGAATTCTATCAGTGGCAGCATATAATCCCTTTCCGTTCCTGAAAGCTCACTGGATTGTATCAGTGAAACCTTTGCTGTTCAATCAGTCGTTGGCTTTATGTGCAACCTGTGAATCATGGATGAGTGCATCCTGATGAGGACGGTCTCCTCAAGTTCTTTTGTGCCGCTGCACAAGAGGAGATCGGGTCATAATGCGGTGGTTCCACCCAGATCACCGTGCAATATTTGTGACCCAAACATTGATGGAATTGTTTGAACCCCGCAACCTGAACCAGTAAAATTGCCGAGGGTTGTTAATAGCCCAACGACCACAAACTACAGGACTCACAGGGACCAACAACGCTTGAAAATGGGAAGGAATGACACTTGCCTGTGTAGGGGGTTCTGCAGAATTGGTGGAATTCCTAGAAGCTATCCATTGTTGCGAAACGGGTTTGAATATGTTTGAACCATGACACAGCTGTGAATGGTAGCAGCCATTTTCTTGTTGCGCATTTGTCTTGCTTGTTTACATTGTTGGTTGTACCGTACCAACCGTGCTTGGTTACTTGTTACTTGTTGGTTGTGTCGAGCATTGTTTGTTGCTGATTTGGTTGCTTGCATCATTGTGGGTGTCATCAGCCATTGTTTGCTGGCCGTTTATCCATAGTCGTTGTTTGTTGCTGCTACGATTTGTGCTAATGTACCCAGACTTGTTGATATCATCCGCTTTTTATTGGTGATTCACCCAAGATCGTTGGTCTTACCCCATCTTTCTCCGCTTTTTTCGCAACCTGTAGCTGACCTGCTGGAATTCCGACGCGAAGGACTCTGTACTTTTATGGAACTATCTTGACAGCTTCATCGTCTTAGCTGGTATCGTCGTGGACTTGGTGCTGAGCAGTTTCCCAAGAAGTTGCTAGGAACCGCCCAATGTTTGAAGAGGAGGAACCCAAGATGGGCCTTCGGTCATCCCTCTGGTGGATAGTCACAACCAGGGCGCTTGGATAGTTGTGGGTCCACAAGAGAATCTTTGGGATTCCCAAGGAGACATGGATAGTCACATCGCACCTTGCCTTGTGGAGTGGATGACTTGTGTCTGCACCTTGCGCCTTGCCTTCGCGGAGGCTGATCAGTGGGTTATGGCCATCTTTGAGGTGGCGCTGAAGCAAATGATAGTGTTGCTGCTCCGTGCAGTTTCCGTTCGAAACTGGAAGTCAACCTTTGTGAATCACAAACAGTCATTGATTAATCGCAATAGTGTTCTAGTTGGGAATAGCTGGGATTAGAAACTATGTAGTTCTTGTCAATCATTGTCAACCATCGTCTATGGTTGTGCATTGTCGTTCCTTGTAGGTTGTGAATCATAGTTCATCGTCGTCAATCAGTGAACCATCATTGGCTACCATTGTTTGCATTAATCCTTGGTAACTTCACTAAGTGTTTTTTGTTTTGCGAACACACAATGACAATGTTTATCTATCATGAACTTTTGCTTAGTGTTGTCAATACTGCTTGTTGACAGTGTCAGTAGACAACCCGTCGTTCTTCAAACTATGAACGCACATGATGTAGCCGTCGTTAATCATCATTGGACAATCGCACCCACAGTTCTGCAAGGGAATGCTAGGGATCGCTTTGCGGCGAAGTGATGCGACGAAGCGAAGCGAAGTGAAACACTGTTGGTCTAGTCGATAGTGTTCGGAACGTCGTGGTTCGAGGAATGGATGACAGATAGACTTGAAGAGATTTCTATGGCTATGCATAGTGGCATGCACCTCCGAATCAACAGTGACTTATGGTGATCATGATTGGTTAATGTTGGTGATCGCAATAAGCAGCTGATGATGCTGGCAGGTTCAGATTGGCAATGCTGGACATCTTCCACACTTGCTGACGCTCCTTGTCAGCAACTGCTTGGTAGCAAGCTCGTCAATTCCTACGTCGGTGTTTGAATTTGATCAGCTACGCATGTTGATGTTGCTCGGATTGGTACTCAACAAATCTCAACAGCAGAAATGTTTGAGTCTTGTGACTGCGTCTTTAATGGAAAGAACTTGTTCACTGAATTAACTGGAAACTATCAACCGAGTTGGGCGGTTTTTTTTTGATTAGTGAAAGATTGGCTTTGAAATCAATACTCCGCTGGTAAAAAATTGGCTTTGAAATTCGGTTTCGTGACATTTTAGGGGAGCTGTGAAGAGGAGTTAACTACTTAGTACCAGCTGCTGGTTGGACCGGCTCCATGTGCACCTGGGGCGTGGCGATCTGTGTTGAAGATCCCAAGCGATTGGTTGACATCCGCAGATCCCATGCCTTGTCGGTTCTACCTTTACACCGTCAAATCATAGGTGCTTAATGCACCTTTTGTGGTGTATATGTCGTCATGTATGTGAATGTTTTTGCACATTGTGTACATATGCATATGTATATATATATATATATATCTTCTACATATACATGTATTTATGTATATATATATATACATGGACATTTAAGTTACATCAAGTCTCACATGATTTTCCATCCAGGGTTGGCTCCCATGGTTGGCTCCACCGCAGGTTACTGAGACTTCTCCGCTTGATGCGATTGCTCCGGCTGCTTCGCTTGGTGAAGGCTTCGGTGATCCGACTGCGGGGGAACCATGACCTAAACCAAATCAAAACATGCAATTTGAGTCATTACAATGATTGATGTTGGCATAATAATGAGTATAATCCCTATAGTAAGAGTACAACATAGCAAGTGTTCCCATTGTGGCATCACAAGAAAAATTGATGGAAAGGTAAGCATCACAACTTGCACTGCTTTATAATTGTTCAAAAGCGTGTCAAAGAGGCTACAAGAGCATAATTATTGATGGAAGGATTGAATCACAGATAGACATGCAAATGAATCAGGTGAAACTGAGGACAGAAGAGCAAGCCTATGAGACTGATCAGACGAAAGGCTTCCTTTTTGCACATACTGTGTTTCTGCAAGGTTGAAATTTTCGAGCCCATCTCAGCAGGTTGAAATGGCCTCTGTGGTGACGCACGTTTCTGTTTGAAACAGATCTGGGGTCTTCCCAATCTCGCGGGTCAGATGATTGGTGTATCGCCTGGGGCTCCGGATGATTCTGTTTCAACACCAATCGTTTAGGATCATCCCTAAATGCTGTATCTTGAGAAAAAGGTCTTTCTGTAAAAACAAAAACATCATCATGTTTTTTCCCACCAAAAAATGTTCATTTTCGGTGGTTTCCATCCATTTTCATGTGGGATGTGCCTCGCCAAGTCGCCGCTGTCAGGTGGTTCGCCCTGTGTATCAGCTTGCTTTGGGTATCGTCAAGGAGCTGACACGTGGGTGATGACCGAACGGAACATGGACATGACCGAAGTGGGTGTGTGCGGAGATTGACTTCCCTATTTTGTTGGCTGGTTATGTCGTTCTTGGATTGGTATGTTGTTTGGTTATGGCCTTAGTGATTTCCGTACTTGCCGTTAAGTTGGTTGGTTGCTTGGTTAGCTGGTCGCCAACAATCGACAATAGTGGCAGGAGCCAAAGTCATATGGATAGTTGGAACCCAACCGTGGAGAAAGGATGAAAAAGAAAGGTTGATTCTTGACTCATTCTTGACACTGGTTTGTTGCGCGTGCACCATTCGTTTCAAGAGTGTTGTTTTCTCCCGATATTGCTTCTGATACAGTGATCTAAATGTCAAATTTTGATTCAATGGTTTCTCCAGTCTTGACACACCATCTCTGTTGACTTAATCACTGTATATGATTCAACGATTCGATATAAATCAAGAAGTTTTATTGATTATAGTATACCTATATTTGTTGATTATAGATATATCAACAAGTAAATTTTGATCTATATTATCGATATGAATCTATATTATTTGGGCATTCAAATCTTGTTTTGATGATTTCTTGTCTTTGCATATGGCTTCGCAGGCCTTGCAGTCCATGTTTTGGGTCCTGGTGCTGACTTTGTTGGCCCTCTACGTGCGCTACCACGGTGACCGGCGGTTGCTGGGGTGGGACCGAGGATGGTGTCAATATGGGACCTATCCACAAAAATCGGACAACAAAGATGCAAAGTGACCAACAAACAGTTCGTTTGGGGATGTGAAGTGCAGCAGCTAGTACCAGGATTTGACCGCAATCTGTTTGGATTGCAGAGGATGAAGCTGACACTGAAAGGTTTCCATGCTGAACTCTCAGTTGCAACGACTGCTGAGGCATGTGCTTTGGTGATGACCAATCTGATAGGCCGATCCAATGGGAGGGAGCTCGTTGGCCTCGGATGCTCTGAAGCAGAGCCTGTGAACCTTGTGATATCTGGACTGTGCTTCGCGGTGGTGATCTTTGTCCTGTGTTTGTGGCTGATTCTGATGGGTACGAACCTACACAGGAATCGGGGATTGTCGTCATCAAGGTTCCAATCTGCCCATGATGGAACCAATCAAAGACTGAGATACCATGGATCAATCTGCCCTCATCCCCCCACTAGTACATGCCATATGATTACTGTTGATGTCCGCAGTGTTGTTGTTGCTTGAGTTGTATCATTTTGCTGCTTATTGTTGGCGTAGTTCGCTGGCTACTGTCCCCCTGTTGTAAACCAGCTTATTCGCATTTATTGCCGTCAGTGCTGATGATTGTTGGTTGTTGACCACTAACTATGGTCTTGACTATCGTTGACTCATTATCGACTCATCATTGACTACTATTCATGCTTATTTGTCAGTTATATATATATATATATATTTGTGCAGTAGTGACCGGTCTATTCCAACACGAACTCGTCACTTCGTTGAGCTTTACAGCTTATGTTGCGTAGCGCCAGGAAATGCCATGTTGAGTGGAGCAGAGGACCCGTTCCCACCTGGTTGCCGTGAAAAGTGAGCGCAAAATGATAGTCAGTGGTTGATGGATGTTGATGGATGTTGATGGATGTCGATGGATGTTGATGGATGCTCATGGATGTTGATGGATGTTGATGGATGTTGATGGATGCTGATGGATGTGTAAATTCAAATGCATGAAGGGATGGTGATGGATGCTGATGGATGGTGATGGATGCTGATGGATGGTGATGGATGTGTAAATTCAAATGCATGAAGGGATGCTGATGGATGCTGATGGATGCTGATGGATGCTGATGGATGGTGATGGATGTTGATGGATGTTGATGGATGCTGATGGATGTGTAAATTCAAATGCATGACGGGATGGTGATGGATGCTGATGGATGCTGATGGATGTTGATGGATGTTGATGGATGTTGATGGATGTTGATGGATATTGATGGATGCTGATGGATGTCGATGGATGTTGATGGATGTTGATGGATGTGTAAATCCATATGTATGAAAGATGTGTAAATTCATATGTATGAATGGATGGTGATGGATGCTGATGGATGCTGATGGATGCTGATGGATGTCGATGGATGCTGATGGATGCTGATGGATGTCGATGGATGTTGATGGATGTTGATGGATGTGTAAATCCATATGTATGAAAGATGTGTAAATTCATATGTATGAATGGATGGTGATGGATGCTGATGGATGCTGATGCATGCTGATGGACGT
>VSDK01010716.1:19558-37147 GCA_009767595.1 Symbiodinium kawagutii | reverse complement strand
CCAGGAGGTGCGACTCCGGGTTGGTAGCAATCCGATTAGCATCATGGATTTGAAAGTGGCTGATGCTGATGGATGTTGATGGATGTCGATGGATGCTGATGGATGCTGATGGATGTTGATGGATGTTGATGGATGTGTAAATCCATATGTATGAAAGATGTGTAGGTTCATATGTATGAATGGATGCTGATGGATGCTGATGGATGTTGATGGATGCTGATGGATGTCGATGGATGCGGATGGATGCTGATGGATGCTGACGGATGCTGATGGATGGTGGTAAACAGCTATGGGGGTTCATCTCCTGGTCTGTTGATGGACATGTCATGGCGTACCTCTCACTGCTTTGTTTCACAAAGAGGACAAGTCAGGACTGCAAATTTCACCGAGAGTAGGAGTTGTATTCATGGTTGGTGGCTGAAACCTCAAAAACCCTGAGCAGCATAGTCAACCATAATCAACCAGCTGATTGCAGTAGTTAGATGTATAAACTTGAGGATAACTATTTGAGGACTTGTTGGTGGTTGAGTAGCTGCTTCATAGCTGCTTAAGTTAATTGAGAACTAGTGAATGTTTTTTTTCGTAATCTGACGTTGTTAACCAAGGTACTGCAACAGAAGCATACCGAAGCCAGGAGCTAGATCCCAAAGTACGAGTGCTGTTCAGCTCTGTGTGGCTTGGTGCAGGTGGAGATTCCAACCAAGTGGGCTCCTTTCACTTTTCTGGATGTTCACCACTAGGGTGGTTTGTGATGAAATCTATTTCTTAATGCGAAGATGATTTGATCATGGATTGGGTTGCTGCGGCTTTCTCCCTAACTGTGGGAAATCGAAGTCAACAAGTCATGGAGAGATGATCAATTGGCCTTTTTCTGATGGTGGCAATTGGGGGTATCACTTTGCTCATGAAGATCTAACAGCTCACGCAGCCATGACAACCAAGAAGCGAACATCCACAACAGGAACGCGCCCCGAACGCGCCTCTTGCTCTTCCAAGGTTGGATTCTTTGTTCACACTCTTCGGGCTGATGAACAGCCTAGATCCCAGAAAGAGTACCTGGCAGTTTGCCAAAGGAATCCCTTCAAATATGGTGGTTTCTCAAAATAGGGTACCCGAAAATCATCCTTAGAAAATCATCCTTACTTCATCACTTTGATTAAAAATGCTATATTTTTTGGGGTCCCCTATTTTGAGAAACAGCTATATAGAAGCAAGATGAAGCAAGTCCGTGAAAAGAATCATGCTGCAGTGTTCACATTCGCCCATCCGTTGGATTTGGTGGCTGAAAGATCCATCTGGCCATTTGAATGGCGTCGAATGTATTGGCCAAAGGTTGCATGTTGCAGGCAGTTTGGCACCTCTTTGACTCATGTCGCCTCACGTCCATGCCCCTTCCGAACTGAAGCTGACTGTTCAGTGAAAAAAAATGCGGGAATCCAACTGCCACTGAGCCTCCGCTTGGGACCGAAGGTGGTTCAAGCCGGATGCCAACTCTCCTGAGATATCCTCGGACGCATGTGTTTGAATACAGCTGCATATTTGCATTTGCGGAAACTCGCAACTTGTAGGGTTTTCAAGTGAAAGATAAGTGCACTGGCAACAGCATGGTGGTCCTGAAACATTGGCAAACAAATATCACTAAAGAATCTTGTACTTAAAGTAACCAATCGATCGTCGCAGTGAATCCTGCTTTTAATCCTCAACCCAAAAGTCATCCACATAGCATTAATCCTGGTGAATCCTCCATGTCATCCTAAGTAGGATGAATTGGTTGGTCACCAGGAGTTAATCCTCATACACCGTTGGTTAGTCACAATTAATCCTGGTTAATCATAGGTGAAGATTGGTAATAGTTACTCATAGTGATCAATCCCATGTAAATCCATTGGTAGTGGCATTATTCATAGATTTACCAATGTTACTGTTAGTGATATATCGTGATTATTGAGCGGTTGGTAATAGCTAGTGATCTCTTCATACTAGTTACGACAAACTGTGGTAGTAAGCACTGTTGGTATTCCACTAGCAACCTTCTCAAATGTCAATCCCTTGGTGCTTACTGCCACAGGGCTCGAAATCCATGGGTGCTTTGTTTCAAGTCAACTGTTGGTAGCCAACCTTCATCAAATCTTTTCCAACAAAAATTTCCAACAACAAAAAATCCAACAAAAAAATCTGTGGAAACTGTTGATCCCATGGTGACCATGGTGACTCGTTGATGGCACTATGAGCTTCGACTTTGATCCGACCAACCCCCAGCAGCAGCTGGATCCCAACCCGGTGCCGTGGCTGCGCTTGAAGCGGCACGGGGTGGTGGCAAATGTGGTGCACCAACCATGGGGATATGGGACGATATTGGTATATGGATGGGATATGGTTGATACTGTTGATGATTTTGATGACTTTCTAGTGGATGATGGTGGTGATTTTTTGAAGAGGTTTCTGTGAGTTTGCCGACTTTTTTTTCAACATGTGCATGCATTTGCGAATACATTCGAAGCCATTTAGGATGTGACAAATAGCATTGTTTGATGACTTCTGTCACTGTGCGGCCCCACGACCCAAGGACATCAATGATGCTGGCTTGCAGTGGTGGAGCCCCACTCAGTTTGAACACATGCAGCATCATGCAGCGATTCTGAGTTTGTGGCGCGATCAGATTTCATGAATTTGTTTCATTCCCTGTCTTTCAGATCCGTTTCAACATCTCTGCCTGTCATTGCAGTTGTTCGTATCAGGAGCAACGAAGCGCGAGAGAACGCTGAGAGAGCTGTCATTGCTTCGAGACAAGCGGATATGGCACTGCACGTGGTCGCTTGGAAGTGTTGGTGGATCAACTGGTCAATGGTAGAGTTGTATGTACCTTGGGACCTACCAGCTGCAACCAGCCAGACCTCGTCCGCATCATTCGAATCCATGGACCATCTAAGCACTGGCAAGTTGGTTAGTAGATGTTACTCCCAATGACAGTAGTAGCTGAGTTGATTCGAGTTTACCGTTGTCAATTGCTGTTTGTCATAGTTCATCCATGTTTGCTGCCCATCATTGTTCATCCTTGCTGTTCATTCTCCCTGGTGGCCAATATGCAGCATGATTGTGGATGGTTAGAGAGCACCAACCGCCACTAACCACAACCTCCTGTGGAACGCTGCAGGCAAAGACTGCATCCAACATGGCCATCGCAGCGGCTGGTCATTTGATCAGAGACAACCTGCTGGCGAACACCAAAATGTCGGCGCGCACCTATGAAAAGATGCTGAAAGAGATCCTTGACGAAGTTAGCAGGATCTTGCTTCAGCTGTTGGTTGATGTCATTTCATGCATATAGTAGATAGATATACATATATACATGACATACTTACTATACATACACGGAATATATGTTTATACTGTATAGAAGTATGCTGATGTCACCTTATGTACATCGTAGGTATTTGCACTTTGCATAATTCACTTCTGCACAGGATGTTGGCAAAATATATAAACTAACTTTACACAGTTGTGATATGTATGTAATGTAGTAATGTAGGTATGTATGTATGTATGTATGTATGTATGTATGTATGTATGTATGTATGTATGTATGTATGTATGTATGTATGTATGTATGTATGTATGTATGTGTATATATATACACATTAAATTGTGTACTTATTGCGTACATCTACTCATCACTACATCGTCCATGTCGTGATTTCTGGGGCTGCGCTCCAGAGGCCCGACTACGTCCATTGGGACGGAGTTCTGGGGGGCAAAGATTTGAGTTCCCGGCATCATAAGACGCCAGCGGCTGAACCAGCAGAGGCGGTGATACCGGAAGCGGCGGGGAGGTCTTTCATTTGGTAGGTAGGTTTTATATCGCTATGGGTCAATCTTAACCGTTGCCATGGGTCTTAACCATTTGGTGGATAAGTTCAGCAATAAGTTCATACGGAAAACAATGCTTAATGATGGTACACCAGGGGTAGAGGGTTTTTCCCCACAGCCATACACACATTCTTGTACGCATTCTATATCTACAAATGCAATACATACGTATGTCTACCTATCTATATCTACATCGTGTGTTTGTTTCTTGTTTGAATTTTTTCAATGTTCGAGGTTATGCCAACATCCATGCACATCTATGTATAGTTGTGAATCTAGACCTACAATTACATAGAGAGATATATAGTCTAATTACATATGTATTCAAAATGTAGAGACGCATCATTGACAAAATCGAGGATTCAGCTGATGGAACATTACCCCCGGAGTCGTGCCATGCTGGCAGGCTGTGGCATCACCTTCCCAAACTGCTGCTCAGCCCGCTGCTGCTCAGCCCGCTGCTTCTCAGCCTGCTGTCTCTGGGAATGTCACGGTGGCTGTTCAGGCACCGGTGTTACCTAAGTTTTCTGTCAACAATGGGGTATGCCATGGTATGCAAAGATGATTGTGCTGCATGGTGGTGCAGACATGTTTGTGTTGATCTTTTGTTTGGGTATGTTAGTCTAGTAGAAAGGGCAGACAAGCTTGGGTGTGTTGGATATTCTTACATGTGTTTACATATATATATACATATATATATATGGTTCTGAATATGAAAATGTAGTTATTTTGTTTATTGATGATGGTGTTTACTGTTTGATTTTCGATTTGATTTTGTTTAAAGCTCCCTCTTTGTCGGATTTGCCAGGCCCCAGCACTCTGCGCTTTGCAAATGGATCGAAGATTGCGCCGCAGGAGCTCTTTCTTGTGAAGCGGGGCGAAGCCGGCGGCAAAGGACGCCATCTGCGCCTGAAAAATTGAAGCCAAAGGTGCTTGAAAAAACCACTTGCTTTGTAGATTGGCGGTGGTTGTGGACTTGAAAAAGCCATTCGCGTTGCAGATCCTTGGTGGCTGTGGAAATGACGGCTCCAGGTCAGAACCCTGTGCCTCTGGTGAACACCCGTGGACATACGAAATGCTTCTTTGGCAAGTGGTTCGTATCCACAACAAATTGGTGCTAGCAGCTGGTTCATCCACGGGGTTCGTGATCCACTGGCTCCATTGGGGCATGACAATATATCATCATCATCATCATCATCATCATCATCATCATCATCATCATCATCATCATGGCATCCCGCGCTTCACCCCCTTCCCCTTCACTCCACTTTCACCACTGCGAGGTCAGTATTGGGAAGAGGTGGATCCTCTCTTTCGCGCCTTTCCATTCCTCAAGCCCGTCCGAAGCCCGGGCACCGCCAGCTTTGACGAGCCTTGTTGGTTGCAGGACTATCGATTCGCGGTTCTGAAGTGTGGTGAATTCACCCGTTTCAATGGTGAATGGTAGGTTGAGTAACGTCAACAACCTCCTTTGGTGAATTGGTAATGATTAATAACTAATGCCACTGGTTGATTGGCTGAAATCTGAGGTCAAACACCAATCTACTCATAGTTCATTAGCTAGTTGATTGGCCATACCACAATAGTTACTGCTCAATTAGCTATAAGTAGTCACTTCATCAACCATCAACCATCAACCATCACTGATAGCTACTTTGCTAAGTGATTTGTTGGTGGTTGCTGGTGGCTGGTAGGCTGTTTGGTTGGTTGCTGCTTGGTTGGTCGTTCGTTGGTTCGTTGGTTGATTGGTTGCTGGGTGCCGGTCCACTGAGGTCTGGGTCCTCTTCACCGTTCTCTCCAGCTGGGCCCTGTTGAGCATCATGACCGGGGCGCGGACGCCTGGACACCAGGAAATCGTCTTGCGAGATCCGTACCTTTTTTTCGAGATGTAGATGTTTTTAATGATTGTTTTAGAGATTACAGATGTTTCAAAGATATTATTAAGTGTTTTTTGTATAGAACCGGCCTAGGATACGAGCTGGGAAATTGTGTGTCCGTTTGTTGGGTATCAGCGTCCACTCTTAACCATCGTTGCAGCCATCAGTGACTAACGATTTTCGACCATCGTTATAACACTAACCAGCCACCATTGGTACAACCCAGTTTGACGTCCTGGATGGAAGCTGAAGATTCGCAACAATTGGAAGCCTTTCGGCCAGGTGGTGAGTGACAACATGCTGGAGGCGGTAAGAGCGGACTTTGGCTGCTGCCAGTAGTCAAGAAACCAATGTAGATTGGTTGGCTGGATATGGTCTCAACAGCAAAGCTGCGGCATGCTCACTACTGTTGATCAACCATGAGTTGCGGATTATTGGATATGCTTATGGACTTTGTTTCATCCATGTGACTGTTTCTCACCCAAACCATCCATTATTACACTTCCCTTTATAGCAATAATACACCATCCATTAGTTGGTAGAGTATATTCCCTAGCATTGCTTGTAATCCCCTTATCACTCACCAATCTCAACCACTATAAACCACCCACAACTTGGAGACTACCCAAATCTTCAACCTCAATTAGTCAACCATCCTTCCCTATCTTTTCCCTTTAAGCTGGGGTACCCCCCAGCAAGGACCCCCCAGCGCCCATGACTCCACCGGAGATCCGCCAGCGCTTCCAGGTGCGTCAGCTCCAGGAGCGAAAAGACGAGGAAAAGGCGGAGCGCCTGCGTCGTGACCTCAGCGCAGCTTTCAGCGCGGCGACGAAGGGATGAAGCGATGCGAGGTTTTCATCACACGACGCCATGGAAATGCTATGAATAGTATAGCTATATAGCGAATAGATAGATGAGGATGAGGATGAGGATGAAAAGATGATGAATGGATGAAAACAGTCAACTTCAGAATGGTTGAGGATGATGATTCATAATAATTTATAAGCATCATGAAGTTTACACAAATAGACTTGGATAACCACATGTGTGTATCGACCACTATTGTTGGCCATGATGCTATAGTAACTCATGTGAATGAAACTCATGTGAATCTAACTCCTCTGAATGGACAGTGGTGTATGATGGCTTATGACTTCATGATTTTTGATGGTTTAGGAACGTATACGAATATTTTTTCATCATCACTAATACATTCACAGTTATTATCGGCTATAAATTGTTAGCCATGGTTATGGTGAATGATACAAACATATGGCTCATAACTAATGACTAGTTAAGCGTGATGAAATATTTTTGCACTACAACGAGTACTATTTAGTCGGGATTAGCCAACATTCTCAATCATGAAACAAAATGGTTTGGATGGGCCCTCTTTTGCCACCAATACTCATCAATTTTGCGGGATCTGATGGTTTCCGATTTTTGAGCCGTAGCAATGTGGTGCCCCCAAAGATAATGGGTACTCAATGGTAAACTCAATTCTAGTATTTTCACCATGGAAACTGATCCCTGGCAGGTGCTTTTGGGATATCACAAGATATGGACTGACCCACATCACGAGTAATTCACTCATATTCACTAGGCAACGCTGGTACCTACATATGTATATGTGCAGACAGGTAGAAAGATGATGTGCATATGACACATATTTTGTGACCAGAAGTTCCAGCAGAAGTTCCAGCAGGGGTACTCTCCGGGGCGATGCCACTGCAGGACTCAAGGTGACTCAATCCCTGAGTGAAGTCTTCCTTGCAGCGAGCAAAGATGGTGTCATGGAGAAGCAGGACAGTCACCATCAACGCTGTGCTGCCAGGTTGATGCTATCATGGAGTCGAATTGAAAGAATGGGGAAAAAGAAAAATGTTTGAAGAAGAAGGGTTAATGGCAATAGGTAGTAATGCTCCGGAATAAAGTCTTATTTATTTCTGCAAACTAGTTGATGAGAAGCAGACAGATCTCTATGTCGACCCCACAAATACCCTATCAGAAAGTTTGAGAGCCGCCTGCTGGTTTTAAGGAATGGACATACTTCAACCACAATCCATCATAATCCACCATCATCATAAATCTTCACCATGTCCAATCATCATTAAGCATTGTAAACCATGATCAATCAGTATCAATTAACAAACTAACCAGTACAAACCATCATCAACCAGCTATTTCATGGCTGTTGGCCATCATTAGCCATTCTTAATCAACATTGATCAAGCACCATGAAGCCACCATCACCATCATCATTAGCCATTCTTAATCAATATGAACCACCATTAACCTACCATGAACCTCCACCATCCACCAACCATCATCACCACTTGGAGTTCCACCCTGCAGGACTTCATCGAGGTGATGTCCACTCCATACTTTCTGCGGAAGCTGCAGAGCGTGGCGAACATGTCGCAGCACTCAGCGCGGATTTCGGTTCGACGAAAGGCATCTCAGGGTGCCGCGTCCAACAGCTTGAAGGTACGTGATTCGTGTGGGGTGTTGAAGCAGCCAAAGATGGTGATTCCACCAACACCCAATGGTTGAACCGGCAAAAAATGGTTGTTAAACCAACAAAATAGCTATTGTTGTTATAACAATGGTTGATATTGGTGGATCATGGATCACAATGATTGATGACAGTGGTTGATAACAATGGTTGAACCTGTTGTTTTTTGGGGGGATGTTTCGGAGGTTAGAGACACCTACGGCGTTGAGTCATAGATCTGAAGCTAGCAAGACATTATGGATGAACATCTCTGTTTCTCTTTGGAAAAGTTTTTGGAAGACACAGCACTTGTCATCCTAGAAGGGAGTTGGGTCCGGGACTGGCAGTACGACATTGTGCAGTACAGAATGACTGATCAGCAAGGCCCTGTAACAACAGACAGCATGGACTTCTGGTTTCAAAGGTGGAACGGTTTGGGTCGTAAGTTGTCATCAAGATACACCTGTGATATATCACATGGCATATAGCAGAAAATATATGATATAATTATGTTGGCGTATGTTGCCGTGCATGTGCAATGATATAATTATGTTGGCGTATGGACAGACAGACAGACAGACAGACAGACAGACAGACAGACAGACAGACAGACAGACAGACAGATAGATAGATAGATAGATAGGTAATATCCATGTGCATATTCACGCACCTAAGACGTACGTGGCCAGTTGGGCTTCGTCTCAGGCCAGTTCAGGACATGCTTCGGATGTTTGACTGGCTGGATGTGAACCAGGAGGTGCAACTGGTCATTGCGGTGCGGCAGTGGTAGGGTAGAATCGAAAATCTCATAACCGTAGCAGACTAGATGCGGGTTATGATGATTTTATGTGGTTACTATGGAAAGCATCTTGGCTGACGGTTCTGATTTTGTGTTTACTATGAATGTTAGGGTGATTTGGCAGATGGCTGATATAACCATGATAAATGGAATGCGTATATAATTAATACAATCACCGTCATGGTTACTGTATTTGATGAGTCACAACGACCTGTATGATAGCACCCACCGATGAGAAACAAACATGAAGAATGATTGAATATGTCGGCATCAATGTAGTATCCAATAGCAAACCAATAGCATCGACAATATTGGGGATATTTGCAGCGACAATATAAATGTGACCAACAACCTACCACCACCACCACCGCCACCACCACCACCACCACCACCACCAGTACCGCGTCAGTTTTGTTCCTGGTGCACCTTTTTCCGGAGGAGATGCCTGTATACTTGGCTCCCTGGACACACATCCTCACCCATTGGTTTTTCTGATTTCTCTCCCTAGGTTTGTGCCACCGTCACTACTTGCCCATTTCATTTTGCTGTGCAGGGTTTTCCCCTTGTCCTGTCAAATGTCCGACACGTCCGAATCGTTCATAAAGAACTTATCACATGGACTGGCTCGGAACAAAACCAATACTGGGAGTTCATTGAGTATACGACATTGTTGAGAAACTTCTCTTCAAGCAATACCATGCTGGAGGCGTGAAACCATCAGCAGTTGAAGAAGCTTTTTGGGTTTCAAAGACTATGGACTTTTCCCAGCTAGTTGCTTTCAGCTATTTATTTCACACTTGGTTTCACTGCTTGTACTTTGGCTCATGTGCTCACAGAATCAAGTAGAAGCAACCGGAGAATTGCCGCTTTGATGGAGAATGAAGGTGCTACAAAGGATCAAGTAGAGCAGCTGTCGCCAGGGGAGCATCAACCAAGAAGACTTCATGGCTGGCTTTGATTGGCTGTTTGGACCTCAGGATGCCAAAGAGACTGACAACTGGGTGAATCACACTGCATTGCTTCAACGATGCTTTGCGTCAGCCAAGTGGCCTGGAAGATGAGTGCAACTGAGCAACTGGAAGGATTGAGAGTTCTGCAATCAAGGGAGTCATTTGGGGATTTTCCAAGCAGTTTATGGCTGTATCACTGGAAAGGCATCGTATATCGAAACCATCCCCAGTAATTTCTGAGAAGTGCCGCGCTGTGAGGAATGAAGCAGTCACTGGGAAGAGCCTACTGAAGCTGCAAACGTCTGCAAGGTGTACTTTGCTGCCGCGCTCTCACTGCAAACTGATTTGACTCATGAAACCCCTGAAACTTGAGGGATCCGAAGTCCGAAAGTATTTGCAGATGAAATGTTACAGATAAACATGCATAGAATTAAGATGGACATGGATGTTGCAATCTTTTTGTTTGCCTGCGTTGTTGATGGGTTCCCTAGGGAGGCTTGAGGTGGATGCTTACAACAACGTTGTTTTTCGTTCCACTTATCATTTTGATATTGTGATACAAAAATCAACCACACTATCAACCATCAGTCATTAACCCTACCCTGAAGATCGTAGCTTGCCATCGTCCCCGCACGCCGCCATGACACAGGCACAGATGTCGAAAGATCGAGACTCGAGCGGCTGTGGGGCAGCACAGCGACTGCTACTCAGCTGGTTGACCAACTGACAATCGTTGGCCATGACAATCAATGGTTGATCAGGGTTGAGAATGATTGTCAATGGTTGGTGGTGGTTGGTGATGGTTGAAAATGGTTGATAATGGTTGATAGTAATGCTTGGCAATGGCTGATGGTTGTTGAAGATGGTTGATAGTCATTGCTAATGAGCATCATTGTTATTGTGGCAATCGCTATCATTCATGTTTGATGATAGATTTCCATGGTCACCTAGTATCAACTAACCATGATTGAGCGGTGAACCGCTTGATCATGGTAGCCAGGCATGAACAGCTGATATGACCAGTTGTTTCTGGTTGACTGGTCGACGTTGATCAGTATCACTCTTAATCATTAGACCTGTTTGTTGACAGTGGTTCATAGTTCACCGCGGTTGACAGTTACAGGTTGATAAGAGTGGTTGGCAAAGGTCAGCGCAAAACAAAGGACAGACCAGCACATGAGTTGGTTTCAGTTATTTCGCTTCAGATGAGCTGTTCCTGACCCTGCACCTCTTCATAGCTCTTCACCTGTTCCCTCCCGGTGCTCCCAACAGCACTGGGGGTTCTCAGCACAATAGCACTGGGTCGACGTTGCCAGGCGTTGAGTTCAGAGATCAAATTGGCAGAGAACACCTTGCTGAGACGCTCCGAGGTGTCGTCGCCATCGCTCCTCTCAGGGGAAACGTCCACCATCTCCACCCAGCATTTAACAAGGGATGTGTTTGTTTGGGGCTAGACATGTCATGACATATCTAGATATTACTTAGTTGTTGTAATTATGTTGTTCTTGCTTATCACTGGCTGTATCCCTGAGATTGTTGGTTGTTAATTTAATCATGACTGCTAAATATGGCTTCTTTATCCTTATCATTATTGCTGCTGATCATTATTGTTGATTATTGCTTATCACTTAAATGCTTTTGATCGCAAGGATTCCTGATTGAATGGGATCATTATCAAGACTAGTTGTAATCATTTCTGTACTCGAATCATTATTATGTCATAATCAAAAATTACTGCACATGATTGTACTCTAGTAAATGTTGCTGGTGCTATCCCTTCTCCATCATTGACCACCATTCTTTCTGATGGACCCTTGCTTGTTGTTGCCTGGAAGTGGGTGGAACGGGGCCCGGGGCCCGCAGGAGATGGAAGAGATACTCTCGGGAGTCCTGCAGCGGATTGAGGCTGGCGTGAGGACAGGCTAGCAAGATCTAGCAATGGTTAGTGTAAGGCTGTTAATGCTGGTGAATGATGGTTAATGGGGGTTATATAATGATGGTTACTGGTTGGTGATATTTGGTTATGATTGCTATGTAAATGGTGATGAATGATGGTTACTGGTGGGTACTAAGCGGTTGTGATGGTTACATATCGGTTAAGGATAGGATTTTTTGCCATGGCCAATAGTTGGCAACCAGACTTGGCCATCATTCATCATGAAGACGATCAACCAGTTGGAGTCATTGGGTTCTCATCCACCAGCCACCCTTAACCCCTGGGGATCCACAACCAGCAACCCCAAGAGGTATGGGGAGGGGTGACCTTCACGAGATCAACTCACACCATTGGTCGGAACACGCATGATTTCATGTTTGATGCTCAACTTGGGTATTTGGCTCCCACCAAGATGAGCATCAAACATCAAATCATGCTTTGTGTTGGTGAATAAAAGTTTTGTTGGTCAATATCCCACCCCTTATTCACCAACAAAGAAATCGTTTGATATTTGACCAAGCAACATGGATCAGATTTACGTGTCGATTCGTAGATGTGTTGATGGACAAAATCCAGTATGAGTTGGTCAGTATCATATCTCTCTTTCAGTTCATCTATGGAAGGTTTTCGGTGGCTAGGGAGGCACTTTGAACCGATGCACCCCCTCCATTTGGAAGCACCATGACATAGCAAAGGCCAGGTCCTACAGGTGAGGCATGATCATTACCCACCAGATATTGCGTGTTCCAGTCTGAACTAGTTGGGTGTGAGTCAACTTGGACTTGAACTCAACTCCAAAGTGATTTCTTTCCAACATCTTCAAGATGTATTTTGAGGGGGTTAAGAATCTTCGTGGTTTATCCTCGTGGAACATGCACCTTGAACCCATGGAAAATGTTTGTTGTGTTTGGGCAGCGCCGGCCTCGCAAAAGATTCTGCGAAGTCTGGCCTCAGCAAAACCATGTGATTGGCCCTCCTTTATTTCCATTGAGTTGCCTCAAAGTAAGCCTGAAGCAATGGTTATGGACTGGTTAATGATTGCAAACGATCGTGAAGACCAGTCAATCAGGGCTAATGGGGTTTCAAATAGTAGTCAACTGTACGTAAAAACCTCTCAGTTCCATGGTATCCTTTCACTAAGACCAGTGGGTCGACCACACCTTCGCTATGACTCTGCCTGGCTCGTGGGCCTTTGCGAGGCTGAAACCGAACGACAGACTCGGGCCAGTGAGTTCACTCAAATGTGTGGAGCTGAGCGAAAGAAATCGATGACAAACGCTTCACCAGGGCCCGGGCCAGGTGAGCTATAGGCAGTACAGGTAGCCGCTGTGGAACCATCCAAAGAGAAGGGAAAACTGAATGATAACGTGTCAAAACATATTTGATTAAGGAAAACACTGATTTCAAAAGATAAGGAGATGATAACTTCAACTCAAAGATAGCCATTTGGTGAGATGACGATGACTCTGTATGAGGCGACAACCGTGGGTCGGGTTCAGCTGGAACACTTAGGCAGTGCATGGAGATGAAAGTGCAGATCACTGCTTACCGGCAACAGGTGCACTACCGGGGGAACTGGGGTGAACCGTGGGCAAAGACGGATGCACAAACGTTGGGCACAGTCATATAGTATTAGTATAGTATTACAGTATTGCTATGTATTAGTGTTAGACAAGGTTGTACTTAGTCTCGGAGAAGTTTCCAGTTCCAGGCTGTCCCGGGGCTCTTGGGGACAGCTGATTGGGATCCTGATGCCAGGCGGGCATGAGCCGCTGCCTTAGAACGGCTTGCAGGAGACGTGTCCTGTTTGGAACCAGTTTTTGGATGTCGAAGCCAAGAAATCTCATACTTGGTACTCACCCAAAAAAACAATATGACGAAACATCAAGGGACCCCCTTCAAATCGAAAAGGCACCACGGGGGATTAGCAATCGTTTATGGTTGGTCAACAAAGAATAATGGAGTACGATTTCGCCTGACTTTTATTGTTTCGGAGTGGCTAATTGATTGATGCATACTGATGTGTGGTTGACTATTGTCAGCAAGAACATTTCTAGCTGTTTACTTTCTTGAACAAGCATCATTAATCGTTACGCATCATCAACAATCAATATAATTATCAATAACCATGGTCAACCATCTTCACCATCATCAAGAATCAGTAGCCATCACTAAATCAACCATCATCAGCCATGATTAAGCATGAATAACCACCATTGATCAGTCATTGATCACCATCATTGGCCATTGAACAAGCTCATCCTGGTACATCCCCGTCCCTCCCAGGCAGTGATCGCACCGGCAGTCGGCTCACGATCCCTGATTCGCCTGGCCAGAAACCTGAGGGGCGCACCAGCCACGATGGAGATCGTTGATCTGAACATGCCACACGTAGCCGCCAATATTGAGGTACACCATGGATCACCACCATGGATCACCACCATGGTACACCACCATGGTACACCACCACGGTAAGCCATTGTGATATCTCCATGTCTTTTTGTCCCATGAAATCTGATGCGCTTCGGATCACTGTCCCAGGCAAGAAGAAATCTGGATCAAGATCAAAGTCTCCACACAGGCTGGGTCTCGTGCTGTGGCCCCGTTGGGTATGTCCACGGTTGCTGGATGTTGCTGGTCGCCGTTGGCTATCAACCCCTGATAGTTACTGATAGTTGCCAACAATTCACAATCACCAAATCCAGCTGTCAAACCAAGTTGACTAATATGATTGGTGTTTGACACTGCCAACCAGCAATCTGTATCCCCACAAACGGTGTTGCTGAGCCCGACTTGATGCCAAGGGGGCAGCTCATGTCCACGGTTTTGCCCTCAGAGTCACAAGCACAAGATACGATCGGAACGCCTTTTCTGGTGATCAAAAGGCAGTGGAAGCAGAGAACAGTCAGCAGAGTCAGGGAAGTGATTTGGAATGATTCAGTGTTGATAGTGGTGTATGAACAGACGTGCCAGGATCTCTTTGCTAGGGTACTTTTTGCTCTCCTTTAGTACATGCACAGGGAGTACTGTACTGATTTGTCTCAGCCATGTGAAAGATGGTGATTCTGTCAGAAGTGGTCGTTTTAGCATTGTCATTTCGCTGGAAGCTAAGATTGCTTCTGCAGCGGGCATGCTGTCGCGGGAGCCACAGTACTTGGAGTATTGCATCGTGTCTCACAGGGATATGGCTTTTGCGGATGTGTTTCGGTGAATGAAAACTGATCCAGGGAATGAGTTAATTATTGGTTTCCAGATCTGCTCTTTTTCCTGCTTTTGTCCTTTCCTTCTTCGCGTTTCTGCTTCTGCTTTCCTGCTTTTTGATGTTTCTGAGTTTTACAGATTTTCTGCTTCTCTGCTTCTCAGTCTAGATGATGCTTGCAAGATCGGAACACCACCACCATCACCACCACCAGCATCATCATCATCATCATCATCATCAACAACAACAACAACAGCCATAGCAGCCTGTAAGAGTTGTTTGCTATGTTTACTTTGGAGGGAGGCACAGCGCTCTGGATAAAGCACCGCGCAACCAATCTCGACAACCGCCACCAATAACAATGGAAACAACAACACCAACAACAACAAAGCACGGGTTGTGACCAACCTGCTCTGCTGATGCCAGTGCCTGGAGAATCCAAACCCAAAATGTTGCAAAGCAACATATTGGGGGGAAGCTCCACTACACAGCAAGAATCATACCACAATGAGACATGGTAGCCCTATGATGTTGCAAACACATTGCGAAACAAAAGGTGTCAGCTCCAGAATGTTGCAAAGACTATCTGAAATGAGAGAACACCTCCGCAATGCTGCAAATACCATTCGGACGGTGGCAAACTACAGCACCAAGAAATGCAAACATCTTTGCATAAACCAAAAAGTAGGATTCCCCCAAACAATTTTCCAGACTAAGTAGGATATCATTGGCCCTGCTTGCAACACAATGGCGATGCATAATGTGAATTTTTGCCCATGGCTCCATCAATGTCACCCAACAACCACCACCTGTTCCGGTCACCTTTCCGGAGGATCATCTTTGTGTTTCTCAGAGGGAGATTAACAAGCAGAAAGAATCTTTTACAATCATTGGCATTAATGGATCATTGGTATTAATGACTTCTCCATGACTTACATAGGCTGAATGGAGGGTTAATCTGCGTTAATACCTGTTAACCAATCTAAACCATGAACCAATGGGATTTTGATTAACAGCCATTAGCAGCGTTGAACCATTGCTAAAAGTTAGATCATTGACCGTTATGAACATCGTTTCACCACTGTCACATTGAAGAAGATCATCGTCCGGCACAATGGGAGAAGTGGATTGGCGCAGGTTTGTACGGAGGTGTCCTGGTACATAAAATCCGGCGAAGTTTCAGATTTTTTCCGCACGCCGCCTTCCTCCAAGGTCAGCAAGCAGGTTGGGGTTGGGATGGAGGTCGAGCTCCAGTACAAGTAAAAACTGAGCCAAGAAGCCGCGTTCCTCAGCCCTTGCTGCCTGCGCTTTCTACAGCTTGGTTTTGGGTTAGTGCTATGGTGCACAGTCGTTTCTCTGGCTCACAAGATGTCACATGGTTCAGGTTTGATCATAATCCAAGGCAAAGATTTGCATAGGAATCATGTCCGAATGAGATGATTTGGAAAACCATATGAGACAATATGTAGATTGTTGTTGGTTTACATATATACAACTCATGTATATCCTTTACATAGTTACTATGAGTCTAGTGCAAGGTATGATGACTGATCTATTTTGATGGCTGTTCTTTAGGCTTCAAGCCTGGTCGCAAGGGCCGAGGCGCTTTAGTGTTGCTAACGATCAAGTGCGGAGAAACATGCCTTGAAATTCCGTTAACGATGTATTGCGGTGCTGGCAAAATGGGCTCTTCAGAACACTGGGCTTCCAATCACAGACCATGTCGTACACGAGGACTCCAACTTGTTTGAATTGTTGTAGTAAAGTTGAAATATTCGGGTGAGTCTAGCCATGATTTTGCCAGCTCCAAGTTGGTCAAAGGACGTTGCATTAAAGATGCCGCCCTCGTTGTCTCACGTCTAAGGAACAAAAATGCAGCAGCGCGCTGTGGGTATTGTGGATATCGGGAGTTTCTGATTTTGGACTTCAAATCAAATCCAAACTATAAACAAAGTTTGCATTCATTGAGGTTTATTTATTTGATTACTACTGCTTTATGCACAGTTGTTGGAATCCAAAGGTGTTTTCCCACAGAAACAATTTGGGGGTGCAGCTGTTGAGTGGACTCTGAGTCCCGCGAGCCACTTGTGCCGTTTCAGCAGAAACGTGACATCCACGATGAAAGCACACAGGATGTTCAACAAAAAGCGACTCAAAGACATTGTGACATGACATGCACGGTGCAAAATTTTTAATTGCATTGTGGAAGAATGAAAACACTAAACCAACTGACTAAGCCCAACTAAGCCAGGCTTCAAGCCATTGAACCAAACATAGACCCACACCGAAGCCATGGGATTTGGGGCAGATCCACGTCTAGCAGAAGATCCAAAGCACCTGAATTCGTTGGTCGCTGAATTCGCCATGGCGCCCTTCGTGCCTTCCTTACGCGTGCAACGTTTGGAGGAGCTGCAGCGGCAGCAGTCCATCGATCTGCAGCAGATGCTGCTGAAAGCCCGCGCGGGGA
>VSDK01010716.1:970-19512 GCA_009767595.1 Symbiodinium kawagutii | reverse complement strand
CAACCGCCCTGGCCACAGCACACCGGCGACGCCGGCGACGCCGGCGAGTCGCCCTTGGACGCCACTCACAACTCCAAGGACTGGGAACTGAGAACTCGTACCCCTGAAGATCATTCTTGGTTGGCTGCTGGGGTACGGCAGTGTCTGAGAGGTGGGATGATCATTCTTGGTTGGATTTTTGATTGTTGTATGATGTTGTATGATAGTTATATGTTAGTACATTGGTTAACCATGTTTGACAAAGATGCCAACAGGTCGATGGACGGGTTGTTCCTGATGGTTCACCATGGATCATGGATCATCACCCTGGGAGGCGAGTGCGAAAGCGAAGCCCGCATTCTCCCCCGCCAGAACCAAAGGCGGCCTCGGCTGCGTGGGTGTTCAATGGCTTACTTTATTAAAGATTTATGGTTGGATGGTTCATCCGCAGTGACGGTTGATGGTTCGCGTGGCACTCCCCACCAAAGCTAGGTCTGTGGGTAGCGAGACGTTTCGGGCATCGCAGAGTGATGATCGATGGTGGTTGATTGTGATCATCCCATGATGGTAGTGGCTTGATGGTAAAAGCAATGAGTAACAAGGACAGAGGTATACCCATAGCCATGCACCCCCGAACCATTCCCTGTGGAAATCTTCATGTTTGCTGGGGTGGCTTCTCAGGTGGGTCCCACTGCGGGGAGCGGCAGGTGCAGGGTCTTCTAAAGCTGATCGACTCTGTTCCTGTCCTGTCTCCAAAAGACTTCGGAAGCCTCAAGGACGGGGACCACCAGGAGAACTGGGAGAACTGTGACAGTTCTCAGCACCGGGACAACTTTCTCAGTTCGAAGTTGGAAAGTGTTGACAGCACAACTGGGTGCAACTAGTTGGATTTACAACATGTGACCCTGGCCACATCCCCTGGGTCAATTCCACTTGGATTTACAACCCCTGGCGTTGGTTGTGGATGGATGTGGATGGATGTGGCCAGGCTGCCCGTGCCGGGATCATGCGCTTGGGCGGTGAACTGGCCGGAGTCACCGAGCGCTTGAGAGCCCAAGAGAAGCTCCAAGAGGAGCCCGAGATCGCCATCCCAACAGCAGCTACAAGGGGAATCTGAAGAATCTGAACAAAAGTGAGGGAAAAAAAACATGTGTAAAAAAGCGATTACTCCATGTAAAAACATGTGTAAAAACTAGAGATTGCTCTTGAGGTCAATAAAAGTTGAGAGAGCAAACACCGCCATGTTGTATGCTCGTGAACCTGATTTCCATGCAGGCTGTTGGAGTTGATTGTAACTTCCTGCGTTGGAGAACGACTTGAAAGCTGTGTGAGTTCCGATTGGATCTGCGGATTTCTGCGGATTTGGGATCCATCAACTTGATTCAACTTGGAAATCTCTCCCACTGCCATCTTGAAACTCTTGCGTCATGTGCCCATCACAGGAGCTGCAGGCGTCATTGGCACGATACGATGGCGATACCTTGAAGAGTCGATTGCAAGAGGTGCGCACGGCGCGCCAGGTTCATCAGCTGGTTGAAGCGGTCGCCAGTTCCACGACTGCCCTGTGCCACTAAGTGACTCGAGGTTAAATCTGTGATAAGCTCGTGGATACTGGGACTAGGAGGTTGCCAATTTCAAGGGACGGTCTTATTGCATGCGGATGACCATAGCCCATAGAATTGATGGCATTGTAGGAAAATTTGAACATGTTTCATTTGAGCAGAAACCAACCAATCGAATGGGATACCTCTTGAACTAGCCAACTTGAATGGATGGAACATGGTCGTTGGGGTTCCCCGGGTTTTGTTGCGTGGTCACTCACGCTTGACCTTTGGAGCTGGCAGGAACGTTTGGTGTACGAGAATCACATCCAAGCTTTGTTGGGCCCTCAAGGATCTTCGCCTAAAGAACAAGAGCTGAACATGTCCTAAAAAACTATTTTTCAGCGATGTGGCAGCTCAGCGATACCATCTACCAGCCGCCCTACCAACCTCCACCCGCCACCCTACCGAGCACCAAGCTCTACCTGTGGCCCTTCAAGTTCCGCTGCAGTTCCACCATTTTAGGTCCATGGCGGACAAGGAGCGAAGAGCCGATCCTTCGGAAACTCAGCGGTTTCAGATGTCGTACATGACTGTATAATACTGTATGTTCTATATCATGTCTATAATTTATATGTTTGATATATGTTTTTTTATTGTTTATTGTATATTGTGTCTTTATATGCACTTGTTGTGGTTGAAATGTTTGTGGCTTTTATTGGTTACTTGGGTCCTGGATTGGTCTGTTGCATCCATGACTAATGGGCCACTGAGGCAAACGGTCGTCTTGAAGAATGTCAGTCCTTGGCAGATCGCTTGGAAAGCCAGGCGATTTCAGTGGGGCGCAAGGGATGGACGTGGTGGAAACACCAGTTTCCAAGAATGATCATTTCAGGAAAATCCAGAAACACCACACCACTAGTTTCGTTTTTTGCTGGAGGTTCCACCACCCTGACATGGCCAGTGGCAGCAACTTGATGAATTCTTTCGAAGTGTTTTCAGGCGGCAGATTTTCGTTTGCACTACCAGCACGTGAAGGACGAGAACTGGGTCCCAGTGTGCGCAGCAGATTTCGAAGTTAGGCCGTTCCTTGTGACCACTCACCTGTTCGTTGACATCAGCAGAATTGCAGGAGGTGCGAGCGCTGGATGAGAGCATCAAAGAGGACAGCTGTGCGAAGCTGTGTGAGGTAGTGGCGCTGTTTATGAGTCTCGTGGGGTGCTCCAAAAGAAAATCTGGGAGCTTGAGCCCGCAAAGCACTTGAGAAATGTGTTCAACAATGTTCAACAAAGTAATTTAGAACAGAATGTATAGGCTTTGATATAGAAATGTTTGGCCAATGAGTCAATGGCATCATTTCTTTCCGCCTTGAAAGTGTTGGTCGATGCACTGGCTACGTTCTGTCAAAATTGAAGCTGTGATGTGTTTCAGAAGCGTTGGTGCAAGGAGCTTGGAAAGGACAAGCCTAAGATGTAGTTCAAGTAGTTGAACCATACGCAGCTTCAGGTGAGTCCCAACAAAAGATGCTCATGCAGAGTACCTTGACTCAAAAATGGCCTCCGCAAGAAACCAAAGAGGTTTTCATCCATAGTCCGAAACCATTTAAATTTTATTTCTGTTGAGGCGGATGTGTTTGAGTTCCATCCCAACCGATTCTACCATCAACTGGACAACTCTTGCTTTCCAGGATCGAGATGTCAGGGGCCTCAGCGATCGATCTTGAAAACCAAGCAAATCCAACCAACGTGATGACATGATTATTGAGTCAAATCCTGCTATTGTTATTGATTGTTGCTGGTCATATTCTGTTACTATTGTTGCTTTTGGCCAACCAAATAGCCAACCCACCACCTCAGCTTCTCAACCAACCAGGGATCAATGATCAGGTGCAACAACGCTTGGAATCTCTGGAGCGGATGGTGGAGGCATGGCTGGCACTTCACCAGCGCAGGAGATGTCTACCTGTGTACATCATCTTTTTGATGATCCAAAGGCAGTTGTTTGAATCACTTGCAGTTGATTTTGTGAAAGTGTAGCAGGTTGGTTCAAAACACTTTCAATGAGTGTTTCTCATAGTTTTGGTCATTGATTCAAAACATGAGTTGTAAATGTACAGCTTATTGAATCAACAACTGACAATATCCAGCTGTACATTTACAAACTTCATGAGTTGCATTAGTTGTTGAACTTGGACTGGACATTAACACCGAAGAGATCGACCGCTGATCCAAGGGCAGTTTCATCAGCTCGGCAGCTGGCTTCAGGCGAAGCGAGCCGAGTTGTCGCGCCGCGAAGCTGACAACGACGCGACTTCCGAAGCGACGCAGGAAGGCGAGCAACGAAGTCGATGGGATCTGCCATTGGAACTGCTGATGATTGTAGCAGTTGATTAAGGGATGAAGGTAGGTGCTGGTGATTGTAGCAGTTGATTGCTGGTTATTGATGAATGGGTAAGGGAATTAATTGCTGGAAATCTGATGGGATGAAGGCAAGTGCTGGTGATTGATATGATGGGTCAATCATTGTCAATTGTGGTTGATGGTTCATGATGGCGAATGATGATTGATGATGGTTGATGATGGTTGATGATGGTTGATATCATTGGTTGTGGGTGAATATATTCATTGAGCTTGATTGACAAATGATTGCTGTGACAACCGTGAATTGAATAGCATAGCACGGTCGTTTATCATTGTGGGTCATGATGGTGAATGATATTCATGTTAATAATGTTATTGGTTATTAAGCGCCCTGAACCCGACCCAACCAAGCTACCAACCTGTATCAGTAGGTGCCAGCAGGCAGTGAAGACATCAAACCCTGCTTGCAACCCATACTTGAATGGCGAGACGGGTGTATCCATGTATGACGGTGCCTCAAAGCATTCCAGAAGTTCCATTCTCAATACAGCAATTATTTGGGGTACCCTCACTAATGGATATGCCACAACTTACAAGCATCAACCACAATAAGTCATCATAAACCAGCGTTGAGTTTCATCAGCCATTTTTGATTGTCTCTATCATTCGTTATCTCTGCAGCTTATGGAAACCATTCCGCAAGAGCCAGCTCCTTTGTGCAGGCCTTCAGCCTGAAGAACTTCTCCAGTTGGAAAGCAGCTGAAAGTTAGCGAAGTGATTTGTTGATCAAGGGAGTCTATGGTCTACGGTCCATCCCAAAAAGGTGTTGTTTCCCAGTGCACTATATTGGTAAATCAACATCTAGAGGATCAATGGATTTTGATGTGTCTAAGTGTCTAAATCTGAATGGGGACCAGTTTACTCAACTGGCTAGTGTAATCTTGACATGTGCAGTTTAATCCCTAGAACAATTCCAGAAATGCTTTACAAACGCGCTAAAGATTGCGCGTGAAGATTGCAGAGGTCCTGCCAACCGCTTTGAAAATGTGGCCGTTTGAGTTTGACCTCACTGCTCACAACATGACACGCAGTTCTCAGAGTTTCAGCTGAGCCAACGGCTTCCAGTGCACCGTCCGTGTGTCACGCAGCTTGTCAAGCCTCATAGGTCGTGCAAGTAGCAACCAATCTTGGCCTTTGCACAAACCCACCATTTTTACGCAAGTATGGACATGAAACTCAAAATGTCTCGTGATGCAAGTGCACATCGTCAAACCTATGAGTTGTTTGTGTTTTGGAAACTCGAAAGCACAATGAGAAACGCAAAGAGTCAAGGAACTCGTCAGCCCAGTCGATTACTGTAGTCACAACCACAACTAGTGCCGTGGCATCGCTGAAACCAATGCCATGCTTGCGGAGCAAAGCTCCTTTGCTGCGATCGACAGAAGTTTTCCAAGTATGAAATGTGTTTTGAAGTCAAAAGTGTTCCAAAGTAAAAAAAGCAGTGTCAAGATTGTCACCAAGGGATAACTATAGGACTACCTGCACAGGTGCACTGCTGGCTGCTATAAACAGGTTTCGAGGCTGTCCCAAGGTCAGAATCACCATGCAAAGACCAAGGAATCCGCACGAATTTGGCCGAGCAGCTCCAATGGCTGGGGGGCTGTCGAAGTTGGGTCTGGAGCCTAAGATCAGCTGCCCAAGGAACGGATTCGCTTCAGTTAAACGCCACTGAGGCAGATGTGTTCGGTAAACGCTTCAATGTGGAGACCCTCAACAAGAGGCTGGCAGCAGTTTCCCATAGTCTCTCGTGACGCAGTGCTCGATTTCACTGGGAAACTGGAAGTGCTTAAACAAGATCCAAGAATCCAAGCACTCAAGCTTCAGGATACCCCGAACCGTCGCGGGTAGTTGGGGTCGAGCCATGCTCAGTGAAGCCAATGAATTTAGTATCAGCTGGTGAAGATGTACTGGAACCAAGAGGCTTAGCATCATGATGCATGTTTTGATAATATAGTTACCCTCTGATTTCCCATGCTTTACCCTCTAGTTACCCTATAGTTACCCTAGCCTCCCTGAGTTTACCTGTCAAACAAGTGGATGACCATCCCCCATGATGGCTCTTCCCCCTCGCCATAGTTCACTCGCAGGTCGGAGCTGTCGGCAGAAGCTCTGCAGGATCTTAGAGACTTGGCAGCTGATGCTTGTGATGTTGCTGATTCACAAAGGTCAATAGTGATTCACATTTATTCACTATAGCTCAGGACGACCAGTAAGCAGAAAAATTGGGGGTGCTGCAAGCAGAAACATCTTTGCTTACCATCCTTCTTGGGCTATAACCACGGTTATGAGGTGTTGTCATGAGTGGTCAGCATGTGTTGATTACTGTGATGGTTAAGTATAACGACATTAGCCTGTAATGATGATTGACCATGCTTAATTACCAATGGAGAAGGGGTTACAACGATATTAATGTTGGTGATAGCCACTTGTATGTTGGTCAAGAATGGTTGAGAACCGAGAATGATAGCCAACATGATACAGTCAATGGAGGTTAGAAATGGATACTCCATCAGCACTTGTGATGCCATTGGAAACAATGCTGCAGCTTTGGATGTTGAGGATCATGATGGTCATGTCTATGGACAAAGCCAGTGAATGCAGTTGTGGTTGGTCTATTCCGCTTGTTGTCGTTAGTTAGTTGGTGTTGGCATGTGTTGACTGTTCAAGATGTTTCAAGCATTGACTCGCCACTTCGAGGCATCGAGAAAGACTGGCATCCCATGTGGCGAAGAGCTGCTGATGGCACTCTCAACGGTGGCGAGGTGGTGAACGAACCTCGTTCCCGCACCCGGACGCAACGAGCGCGGGAGGATGTCCAGGAGGATGTGATGCCTCGGACCGCTGCTCCAGTGAATCTGCCGCCTGTGTCAACAGCTGCTGCAGCACCGGTGGCCTCAGCCCCACCCATGGCTCCAACGCCATCAATGGCTCCAGCCATGGCTCCAGTGCTACCAGTGGCAGCTCCACAAGTGGCTTCAGCACCAGCTGCTGCTCAGCCACGGCAGGGGGGCGCATGGCAGGCACCACCCAGCACCGTGCCACAGCTTAGCACCACCGGAGATGGCGGAAGTTGGGCTCAGAGCTTCCCATGGGATGCTGCTGTGAATGCAGCACTGCCGCAGTTCGGTGTGCCCGCCTTCCGCCCACAACAGCGGGAGGCAATCAACGCATGCTTAGCTGGCAAGGATGTCTTTGTCCGGATGCCCACTGGAGGAGACAGCTATGAAATTTGAAGAAATGAAGAAATGAAGAAATGCTGAAGCATGGCTTCATCTCAGAGGTTCTGTGCTGAGCGTTTATTTGTTGGTCAACGTGATTGGCCAATCGTGAAGCATGATAATCCCAGACAGACAAATGAATTGACTCGATGTACTGCAAGCATAATTATATACAGTAGTTATTTTCATCATGTTGTGATCTTGGGTCACTTTTGGGTTCTCTCCAGCTGCGACCCACAGCCAGGAGGAAAGTCGCTGGTCTATCAGATTCCTGCCGTCGTGAAGCCATTGGTGGTGGTCATCAGTCCACTGCTTTCTCTGATCCAAGATCAAGTCCAAGAGCTGCAGCTGGCCTCAACTGGGGAGGGGAGATGACTCTGCTCACCATGGATGACCATGGATGACTCACCATGGATTGGCTAAAGATCTGCCAAACACGGGGATGTGCCTGACGTGCACCTTCGTCTTTATGTTTGAACTGGTTTGTTTGTGGCTGGTTGGTGGTGCTTTTGTTATGATTTCCATCTCCACTGGGGATGAGGAGCTCTCTCTGCTCTCCGGCAAGATCTGAAACGAATCCGTGATCTTGTGTACTCGTGATATGTCTTGCTGAGGGTCATTATACTTGTGCATCAAATAATCTATCTCGTGCGTATCAGTTGAGTCATGTTTTTCTGAGCGGTGATCCACTACGCGACCAGGGCTCCAATATGCTCCAATATGGGATTTGACCATGCTCAGGGTTCAGCCCTGCCAACAAATCGGGCAAAAACGATCCCCTTTTTCATTCAGCTTGGTTGTGATCGTGAATCATAAAAAAAAGCAAGGTTCAGCTTACGATTCGCTTTTGGTGATCCGATGGTTGTCAAAATAACCAGCAGCTTATAAATCATGTACCGTGGTTGTGGTCTGTACTGCTTGGACACGTCAAGTAGTCCATGCATGTCCTGGGCGTCAGCACGTCCTCACCAAGGATTGAACTGGGGATTAGAGTGGCGGCCTTGGAGGGTCCGGTGGTGGACGGTCCCCCGACATCAGCAGTACAGGTCAGAAGATCGATGGTCATCCATTTCTAGCCACCATTCACCTTGATTGATTGACCATCATTGTATCATCGTTGCTCAGTACAAACCATGATGAGTCACCATGAACGGAAGTTGGTTGGTAGTTGGGGCATTAACCGCCACAAAGCATCGAGAAATCTTTCAGTGGCGCCCCTCAGCTGGAACAGCCCCTGCCGTTACAAGCTCCCTGCGGTTGACGTTATCCAGGGGCGCAGGTAACGCCCTATTCATTATTTTTACAATGATTCTACCATTGAATTGAAATAGGGTGCTGTACGAAAGGAACCACCAAAATATCAAACCCTTTTGGAGTGGCACATCAAGCTGTTTCGGGGTTGATGTTAATAGTTGGTGGATGTACTGTTGTTATTGGGATGACAGTATAGCCTCAATATGTTATCCCCAAAATGTTTCAAAACTGTTGGCAATGATATCTCACATTTGTTTACATCTAATTCAAGGTTCCTTGTACTTACCTACCTGTTCTTCTATATCAGTGCCTCAGTTTGTGTATGTCAATGTACATGCCTCAATAGAAAACCCAATCCTCCAAGATTACTCCAACAGTTGGGCTTGATCACTTGAATAATGTTACACAGACAAGGCATCCACAGAACCGATCGGTTTCAATCTCTTCCTCCCATTATACCCACCAGCCCCCAGACCCGGTTTCTGCGGTCGATCAAGCATTATTCATCATTAGAAAAGTCATTGGCCACCGATAAGATCTAACAACTGCCGTTAACCACATTCAACCACTATTACCTCATCGCAATGGTGCACTATTTGCAAGCATTATCAATTATCAACCATCAACTCATTGGCTATGAATGACCTTTGTTCTTAAGCACGGGCCATGAGGCATCAGCGATCATTGATTAGGACAAGCCATTGGTTGTTTCTAAGCAATAGGTTCATCAGCAATGACCATCATAAGCATGAATCCCCTGCTGATTCAATGACCATCATAAGAATCAGCGTTATCAATTATCAACCATCAACCAATTGGGTCATTGTCCCCTGCTTCTAACAATTAACTCATTCGGCATCAGCGAGCGCTGCACCGTCTCAGGCCTCCGCGATCCGGTCTCGTGCAGACGACTCGGGGGAAGATGTTCGGACGGTGCCGCATGGGAACCGTTATGACATAGTGGCACAGGGGGCACATGGCACAATGCCATTAGTTAGGGTTAGTCATTGATTGATTGATATGGCATATGGCAGAGAACATGACCAATTAAATCCAATCAATCAATGATATTCAATGATGACAATCATCCATGAACCATCATGCCATGCGCAGGGTCAAGTGAGATTGCATACGTATGTTAAATTAACGCCGGCCCAAAAAAGGGATAATGATAATGATGATCGCTGTTGTCATTGATCTCTTCTTCCACTTCTTTTTCTAACGTGCAGCAGGTGTCGCAGCGTATGCTGTCTGGAGAGCTGCAAATCGTTTATGCCGGGTGCTGAGATTCTTGCAGAGCTGAAACACTGCAGGTCTGTTTCCAACATCGGCCATCGCCGCACTATGACCAACGTGGACCAACCCACATGTTTACATATGTTTACAGGTGATGTCAACATCTCTTCCAAGCTGCCCCTCATGGTTCCCATTTTTTTCACCTCCAGATTTCCCAAGCCAAATGCTTGGGAAGGTCAACCACAGCTCTACCAAGGTCACACCAGAGATGATTCATCAAAGCGGTGCCTTTCAGAAAGCCTTGAGAAGCCCAGTTCCCAGGACACATCAATATACTTCAAACCTTCACCCGGTGGTGCGGATTGGAATCACATGTTGTCAAAGTATCTCCTAGGAGATTCACCCCTATGACATGTATTTTTGGGCAGCAACTTGAAAGAACCACAAGTATCCTAGCAAATCTAAATCCCTTTCAAAAGTTGCCCTCAGCACCACGCGAGCATGCGTGCTGATCAAATGTTCAAAGCAAAGAGGCGCATCGGTTGAACTTCCAAGGCCTTTATGCAGAAGGGGGTTTGCAGAGGTTTGTAATCGACGAAGCGTGACTCGGCCCTCAACTCCTGAGTCGTACAACAGTGCTGTGCTCCGAGATTTGATGATCGAGGCATTGCTTGAGCATCTGGGGCAATGAATTCCGGGAGCCTTGACAGCAGAAACACAGAAGTTGTGATGTAGCTCTGCAAAAGGTGGATCAAGTGTTGCTGATGTTCATTCGCAGTATCCCACGTCCGCTCATGGCCCATGTATATCTGAAGGATAGCTATTTGCAGCTGAAGAATCTCAAGGCATCATTTCCAACGGTGTCGCGGCCTCAGCCCATGTTGGATCAGAAGAGTTGCCAGGGGAATTGGCTGGTCAGTGCAGGCCTATTTTAGCTTGCAGCGCCACGGCTACTACGGAGGCACAGTCATTGGCCCAAAGATGCAGTTGGTGAACTTTCCAATCTGCTGCTGTTGACTTTGATCTTTTTGTTTTCCGAATCTCGGATTTGTTGAACTTTGAGGGTTAGACAGATGAGATTACGGGTTCGTGTTCCCTGCACCCTGGTTTCCCTGACTTCCCATCACTGCAGATCATTCGGAACGTCTTGCAGCAGCTCAACATGGCTCAGCACGGGTCCCCACCAAGGGCGCGACGATTTTTGACAGATGTTGACACTTTCACCAGCAACCTGCACCCCTATTTGACTACCCAGTCTGCCAGCGCGACGTGAGGGACACCATCTTCCTATCGCCCGTGGATCGACCCAACTTGGAGTTCAAGGCTGGTGTTGTGCTGGGTGTCCAACAGGAATGGTAGAACTACATGGATTCTACATGGGGTTCACATGTGTTAACAAACAATACTTGGGTATATAATAGGTGGAAACTGGACAAACTGGGTATAAACTAGCAATTATACCGGTATACTGGATTGCCACTAATTTCAAGTTGGTGGTGAACCAATGACAGACGAGACATGAGGATCTACTAAGGATATGACTACGTATCCATGTTTGAGCACCCTGGGTTACATCCCAGAGCTGTCATCACTTTTGCCATGCCGTCCTTTCTTGCAGTACGCCACTGTCGGATTCCCACCATATTCCCAAGTCTGAACATGCAGATATGGCAATCGCTAGTAGCGACTACAGATCTCACATGTCACTGACGCTGGTCGCAGGTATTGCCCAAGAGCAAGCGGACCATCATGCAGGAGATCGGGGATTTGATTCGCAGCAGATTTCAAGGTCAGCCTTTGTTCACTTGTTTATCCAGAAAGCATAGGAAAAGCTTGACATTAACTAGAAAAGTGTGGTTTCAAGTCTGGGGCACTTGCAGGTCAATCAGGGATCATCTATTGCCTCAGCAAACAAAATTGTGGCGTTCTCAGAGCGCGGCCTTGTGGAAAGGCAGCGCTGAGAGGGAACAAAGCTCTTCTACCGTCAAGCAGCAGAAATGGCGGGATGAAACACAGTGAAACCCTGCAAAACATGATTTTTTCACACATGTTATTCAAGAACTACTGGGTTGTGTGCTCCTGAATCCTTGAGCGTTGGAGCATGATTGGAGCATGGATCATTTGAGGCGAAGACGTGCAGCAGGAGCTGAGCAAGATGAACATCCGTCCCTGGTCGCAAGCAGCCATCAGATGTTCCTCCGGGGGTCCATGGGATTCCATGTGTGGATTCCATGTGTTTGTAGCCCAAGACTAGTTCACACCACCAAAAAAGGTTCCAAAAGGCTTCGTCATGGGGCCTAGGGCAGACAACCACCACGCGAAAGCCTCATGGCAACACAACGTTAGCATCTTGTGTTTTTCCAGGGAACGATGGATGAAATGACCCAGGTGAATCCGGGGTCCAAATTCTTCCACAGTCACACTTCTTGATGTGAGTCCATCAGGATAGAGTATGAAAAACCAGAAATCCACAGTCCGAATGCCACTGGTGATCAACCCATGACCTCCAGCTCCTATCCCAAATAAGTTAGCTGGGGTTAACCACCAGTTGTAGGGGGTTCGAACCCATGACCTCCAGGATCACCAGTGGAATCAGCATCAACAGTGGCATCGCCCCACCAGGTGCAGAGGTCTACCATGCCCAAGTCCCAGCTCAGCAACGTGCCGCCGTGTGCCGCAAGGGTTGGTCGGGGGGGATCCACCTGTGAGGATGGAAGATCCATGGGGAAGGCTTAACAAAGGGATAATGATGGTTGAACACCAGTAGTTGATGTGGGCCAAACATTTGGGCTGATGATCAGATATGATTGATCAGTACAGTATAGTTGATAATATTGGATAAATTTGATAATCAGTAGGATATCAAACCCTAAATGAGGCTGTTCACCTTATAGTTGGTTGACCCGTGATGGTTGATTCACCTCATCGTTGATGTCGGTTGAAAAGTTCGTTCTATGAGGTGAATCGTGGGGAGATCCTATAGTCTCCCGCAGTTGGTAAAGCCAGTGGTGATCCATGAGTTTCTACCTTTACCCATTGATTGAGAGAAAAAGGACCAAGGACACCAATGATTCTAGGTGAAACATATTGAAAAACTGCCACCAATTCTTCTCGGTGAAACACTGAGACCCTAGGTGAAACAGCAATTCTAGCAACGCTTATCATTCTTGGTTTCTTCATGGCGGAGGACCATTTTTGAGGGTCCTTTGGGCACCGATAGTGGTGGGAGGTGCGGGGTATCCGGCAGGCAGCGCCGGTGGAAGCCAGATTCTCAGTGGCCTCCATGCTGAAGCTGATGGATTTCATGGTTGGGATGGGTTGGGTGGCGTGGTTTGCTTGCCAAATGGTTTCGAAAACCTGAAGATGAAACTGAAGAGGTGCCTATGAGTATGATCATCATAGATTATCAAAGGTACCTATGCTTATGATCATCTAGGATAATCTATGCTCATCTATGATAATCTATGATAATCTATGATGCCTAGGTGCAATGTCAGGCTTCTGATTTTGGGTGTTTGGATGACCTCAGAGGCGCCCATCTATTCCATTTCGACCATGAGCTTTGCGGACCAAGGGCTGGAGAGACTCCCATCATCGTCGCCACCATTGCCTTTGGCATGGGCGTGAACAAGCGTGATGTGCCCTGGGGTCAAACCATTCGATGTCATCTTACCAAAATTGCTTAAATCGGAGATGGCCCTAAACTCATGCGCGAATCATGCTGCCATGTTCAAGTGATTTTATTGTTTTTTTGAAGTACCCATGTCCGGCCTTTGGCTCAGGTACGTTTCGTGATTCATCACTCACTTCCCAAGTCACTGGAAGGACAGGGATGCGAATGTCCGTGTTTGTTTGGCTGCTGCCTACGTCAAGACGTGAATCAGATCTGCGAAAAAGTGTTTCCAAGACCATAGTTGTCCAAGTACGATTTGATCCATAGGTTGGGAAATCCCCATTAATTGAACATGCAGTAGAAGCAATAGACTCAATAGATATAGATTGTTGTCGTTATTGGTTGCCATTTCCTAAGAAAAGCTCGCGTTAGCAACTGATCCATGTTGGCATCCTCTTAAGCATCACGCGTTTCCACAGTCTCGAAGGATCTTCACATGGCCCGGCACTGGAAACTGCTCAGGCTACTATCAGGAAGCTGGCCGTGCGGGCCGAGATGGCAGTGGGAGCCCCAGTTGGACAAAACCATGCAGCTCAATGCAGAAAGATCAGGCTGCTATGGGGTCAATTGTTGGAATTATTGGAATCTGCAGCCTGTGATTTGGTGGTCGGAAGAGGTAGCTCAAGTCGAGTCGTAATTTTAGCGTCTACATTTTGTTGGTTCTGATTTCTGATGTATTTTTTCATAGTGGAATTGTTGGCAGGGCCTGCAACCTCCATCATCTTCTACGACTACGAGGACAACGATGCATCACGATGCCAAGTGCTTTGAGTCTCATGAGTGTCCGAAACGCTATCCTTTTGCTTGGTTTTACAGGCGGTTGTGCTATGTTGTGCTGGTGTCTAGTAGTTTTAAACCGATCATCCCCACATCACTTCATCATCCATCATAGGACAAGAAGCGGCTCCAGAACATGGCGCTGACTGACTCCAACCAGGCCGGCCACTGCTGAGGCAACTTTAGATGTTGTAACCAGCTCAAATCTGCGCTTAACAGTGATTGAGGATTAGCGGTAGTTTGCTTGAATTTGCTTGATAATCGTATATCATAGCCAACCTGTTTGTGGTTTACCTTGTGTTGAAAAGTTGCAGAAGAATAGGACATTGATGGTGTACATGGACAACTATGGACCCATGTGGACCCATATGGTGCAGTACTGAGGCACCACAGCATGCTGAGAGAAGCTTACAGCGGCTCCTGCAGATGGTGGCCTACTGCGAAGAAATCTGCCTTTGTCGCCGTGCTTTCATCATCAACTACTTCGATGATGGACAGGGCACTGCTCGGGTGAGGTGTCAAGCTCCAAGTGCCATCTGTGATGTTTGTCAATCAATGGCTACGGGGGGAGAAGTGCAGCAGCAGGATGTGCTTTTCGAAGCTCAACTGGCTGTGCAGCTGCTTCGAGCTGCGCGACAACACTTGGTACGTGAGAAAGGTGCAGCTCCTGTGACGTTGCATTCAGTGAAGGATGCCTTGTTAGGATCCAAAGCACAACGGATGTCCTCGTGGCAGAACTTGCCTGGCTTCGGCGCCTTGCATGGCTGGGGAGAGGCTGAGGTTCTAAGACTTTTGAGGCGGTTGATCGTCAAGTCCATCTTGGCAGAGGAGCTCACCACTCCAGGCGGAGCAGCCGGTTGCGTCACAGTTGCCTACCTGATCGAGGGTCGCTACAGTGAAGCACTTCTGCATGGGACGATTCAGGTGCATTTGTGTCGAGAGGGCGCTCAGAAACCACAAGGCAAGACGGGAGTCAAGCGAAAGTTGCAACCCAGCCCCAAGAAGGAAGCAGGTCATGACACCGTGCGAAACCGAAATCGGCGTTTGTCCAAAACTCAACTCGGAGTTGCACAGCAGCGACAACGCAAAGAGAAGAATTCTGGAGGGCAAAAGCAGGTGAACGTGCAAAGTCAACCCATTCCGCATCAAAACTTTATGCAGCCACAACACTACCAGCCTCAACAATCACCAGGTCACATGCCATGTGGGCAATCACCCCAGCAATACGTTCAGCAGTTCCAGCCACAACCACCACCTGACATAGCATATGCACCACCACAGCAGCAGAACTTTCAGCAGTTCCAGCAACAACCACCATCCAACATGGCATATGCCCAACCACAGCAGCAGAACTCTCAGCAGTTCCAGCAACAACCACCAGATAACATGGTATATCAACAGCCACAACAGCAGAACTTTCAGCAGTTCCAGCAATCACCACCATCCAACATGGCATATCAACAGCCACCACAGAACTTTCAGCAATTCCAGCAACAGCCACCATCTAATATGGCATATCAGCAGCCACAACCGCAGAACTCTCAGCAGTTCCAGCAAGAGCCACCACCGAACACGGCCTATGCACAACCACAGCAGCAGAATTTTCAGCAATTCCACCAACAACCACCACCAAACATGGCATATCAACAGCCACAGCAGCAGAACTTTCAGTTCCAGCAAGAGCCACCACCGAACATGGCCTGTGCACAACCACAGCAGCCGCACTTTCTGCAGTCCCAGCAAGAACCACCGTCGGCCATTGTGTATGCTGCGCAACCGCAGCAGCAAAACTTTCAGCAGTTCCAGCAACCACCACCACCTAACATGGCATATCAACCGCCACAACAGAACTCTCAGCAATTCCAGCAAGAGCCACCATCTAATATGGCATATCAGCAGCCACAACAGCAACACTCTCAGCAGTTCCAGCAAGAGCCACCACCGAACATGGCCTATGCACAACCACTGCAGCAGAATTTTCAGCAATTCCAGCAAGAACCACCGAACATGGCCTATGCACAACCACAGCAGCAGAACTTTCAGCAGTTCCAGCAACAACCACCACCGAACATGGCCTATGCACAACCACAACAGCCGAACTTTCAGCCGTCTCAGCAAGAACCACCACCCGCGATGGCCTATGCTGCGCAACCTCAGCAGCAGAACTTTCAGCAGTGTCAGCAAGATTCACCACCCGCGATGGCCTATGCTGCGCAACCTCAGCAGCAGAACTTTCAGCAGTCTCAGCAAGAACCACCACCCGCGATGGCCTATGCTGCGCAACCTCAGCAGCGGAACTTTCAGCAGTCTCAGCAAGAACCACCACCCGCGATGGCCTATGCATCACAACCACAGCAGCAGAACTTTCAGCAGTCTCAGCAAGAATCACCACCTGCAATGTCCTTTGCTGTGCAACCACAACAGTCCAGGTTCACGATGTGTCAGTCGCAGGAAAGTCTAGGTGGTGGCATCATGGTCCAGTCGGCTGTAGTGGATCAACCAGCAGCACTGGGGCAGCAGTTTCGTCAGTGTCGGGAGCAGGTTGCGGCCTTTTCACAAGAGCAAGTCCAACAAAGATCCGAGTGCGACCGCTTGGCTTCGCAGATGTGTTAGATGGCGGTTCCAGCATGAAGCGAGCAGTGATGCGCCTGGCCTGCAAAGCGGTTTACTGAAATCCTTTTTTAGTGACCAGACATGACAAGTTATATCAAGGTATAGGACACATATGGACACATCATCCATGATATGCATCGATCTGCCGTGATTTACCAATAGTTCAGTGATGCCAGTGGTTTTGAACGCTCAGGTTCTCTTCGCACCAACTTGGACGCTCCTCCACAGAGTGTACAGGCAGAGTGGCTGGGTCGGTCCAGTGGACTGCATCGATCAGTACAATTGAAATATATCCAGCATTATCATGAATTATTGAGACCATAATCCACTGTCCTATGTCTTATGGTTGGTTGGTTGATCATGGTTGATCATGGTTGATCATGGTTGATCATGGTTGATCATGGTTGATCGTTATCATTCATTATGCTACACTGGGCCACTTTCGGAGGGCGTTTGCTATTGGGGACCTCCAAACGGACTGGGCAAACCAAGACATGCGGACTGACCTTTGAAGCCTTGGCACAGCCATTTGAAGACGAGCGGCTGGGCAAAGATCCCAGTGGCATGGCATCCAAAGCTGATGCAGTGCCACTTGACGGAGCCAGGGGAGCCCGGTGGATCAGGGAGAAGTTAAGGCACTTCTGTGGTCCGATGACTTAGCACAGCATGGGTAGCGAAGAACAGAGGATAATTCAGATAACGAGTACTATCACATACTATCACTATACAGATAAAAGATGATAGAACAATGAAATCGTGATAATTTGTGATTGTCGTATGTTAGCATGTGAGGAAAAGAGAACCATGGACTTTGTCCTTTCGGTATTCTTTTCGCAAGAAGCATCAAATGACGATGATTGTTGTTCCAATGTTTTGTCTTTTCTGACCACCTTTTTTCCTGTTCAATCCTTAAGCATGCCACTGGTCAATACTTGGGAAGTTATACCCCGCCTAATTGGAATGCTGTAATGCAAATGCATCTACGGGTGATCCATGCGCATGATTATACTATATATATTTATTTACATATATATATATGTTATACATATATATATATATTTCTATATATATGATGTGTCACTTATGTCATCGTATCTCCTCCATGTACTTCGACGCAATGTCTACGCAGGGTTCTGTCACATTGGCACCCAGGCACCTCCGTGCGCGAACTTGGGCTGAAAGGCCGATGGGAGGAGGCCCTACAACTGCTGGATGCCTTGACCAGGTGCTCCGGTCCCAGTTGTCGGCAGCATGGTCCATGACTCGAACGATGGCTTTGGGAACGATAGAAGCGGTGAGAATCCCATGCTGCCACTACCAATCACAATCAGGAACTTCGATATATCGCTTTACTATGAGACATTCTTAGACTGTTGTTCAGGTTGGATGTTTGTTCCAGCATACAGAGTATCCCAGGGTATCCCCTTGAAAGTGTAAAAGCGCACCACATAAAACCCCTGTAATATATATGCATACATCATTGCTTACCTTTGCCTTAGCATGTGCGGCTCAAAAAGACCTCTAGCTGCTTGCTGTGGGGTTAGCTGCACTAGCTTAACGGTTTACCATTTTCTGGTTATATATCACCATTCGGTGGTTGATACCTGAAAATTCAGGTTATCAGCCGTAGTCTCTACCACGCAATGGCGAATGATGGTACAATGGTTCCTGTCACCTCTGGGAGTGTGCCGGCAGTGTCCTCAACCGCCGGGTTACCTCCTGTGCCAGCCGATCCGCAAGATCTGGATGTGGAGATGCAGAGTGCCCCAGTTGCGGCGTATTTCCAATTCATTCAACAAAACATCAACATGGTTCAACAGGGAAATGTTGA
>VSDK01010704.1:98807-159424 GCA_009767595.1 Symbiodinium kawagutii | reverse complement strand
ATAAAATCTAACAACCCTCACCTGACAGGTGGGGAAAAAGAATAATTTAAAGACAGCATGGGCCTCCCTCTGCGCCTTGGTCTGTTGGGAGCCCCTGATGAAGTGTCGATGCAATGCTTCGAACTTCGCCCGAGCCGTCACGCTTTGTGGCAAGAGATGCCCGAACTCACCGATCAAATACCTGCAGAACTGCAGAACCCAAAGAATTTTGGAAATGTCTCAAGATCCAAAGATCTATCTATCTCCCTATCTATTTATCTATCTATCTATCTATCTATCTATCTATCTATATATATATATATATATACATGTATATGAAAATATGTATATGTTATTCATTTATTCATGTATTTTTTCAGTTGTTCATTATCGTACTGTAAATATCACGGCCAGCGGCGCACGCTCCCAGGCGCAGCAACGTGTCATGAGGAGCTCTCTGAGATGTGAGGTTCTGATAGGCCTCGCTGCGTAGCAGTGGAAAACACCAGGAGAGGCCACCTTTCTGCGATGGTCGTGGTGAAGACGAGGCCATCTCATGTCTTCACATGTCTTCACCATGCTTTGTCAAATCTTTCCTGTTCTTTCTTTCTTGTTTAAAGCTTAGACTTCTCCAGAACAAGGTGGAAATCTTGGCCTTGCTCGCGGCGTGTCTTTGCAAACCCTGTTTTTCCTCAGGTTGCAAACCCGTCAAACGTGCAACCTTGAAGGGCTGAAGTTGTCACCATCAGTGAAACGATGATGAACAACGCCATCAAGATATTTGAAGGATATTTCAAGATATATCAAGTTGGACATAGTTAATTATGTGCACTTCTATCAAGTTCCCAAGGTTGTGGCTGACTCTGCAAGTCCGTCTGCAAAGCCTGTAACAACCTGGAGGGCAAACGCCTATTGTCCAGAATCTTCCTATCTGAAATCTCTCTTGGAAAAGGTCAGATCCAAACGGAGGAAATGGAATGAGAGGAAGGATCTAGACAAAGAAAACGTTAGAGACGGGACAGGAGAAACTCGAAGAGCCCAATCAAAACTGTCGAGCACAGTGTTTGCCTGCACAACTCGATACCACACATCATCTGCAACCTGAGCTTCGAAAACGGATGCTGTTTGAAATGTAGAAAACTGTAGAACTCTCTTCATGGGTCAGTGAGGACTTACTGAGGACTTGTGCCGCATCGGGAGCACTTTCCAACATCTTGAAAACCACCTCGGTCCCATTGTGAAAATGCCGAAGCGTTTTCAGTGACCCAAAAAGATGGCAGCTGTACATGACACGAGGGCTGCACGTCCACATACCAACCGAAGTTGGGAGCGTTCTTCTCTGCCAGGATGGCAATCTTGAGAACGAGCTCCTGTCTCAACGCTTGTGGAAAGCAGGTCTCCACAACTCAGAGAAGAGGAACGAAGAATCGGTCCATATTCTTCTGTGGACTGGATGCAAACACTGCAAGAATTGGATAATGCAGCAATCAAAGGAGAATTTCTATCACAGAGATCCCGTTTCCAATTCATCTCCTGAACCCTTTGCTTAAATCTCTTTACTCTTCACATCTCTTTACTCTCTTCCTCTTACCCTTCTCACCCTTCTTACCCTATCAAAATAGAGTAATCATATATAATATACTATACATCTTCTTTAAATTTTCTAGATTATCTATATCAACTATATATATATATATATTTGTATACATATTGTCTACATTCTTTATAATAATAAGAAATATTTTTTTCTTCTCTTCTTCTTCTCTTTGCCGTTCTCCTCTTGCAGCAGACTATCGCTGGCACCCAGAATCTCCAACAGCTCGTCGACGATCTGCTGCCAATTTTCAGGCCTGGAAAGAAATCGAGAGATCAGAATTAGAATCTTAATCGAGTACAATCTTCGAACCTCTTCTAACCTTGCACTTTTTAACACAAACAGAGTGAGCTTTGTTGTGTTTATGTTTTATAAGGATGTTCAATAGTTTTTAAGGCATGTTTAAAGAAATAAATCTAAGGAGTCTATAGAGTTCACCTTTGAAATCTAAGGATCACAAGATGAAACTTAAGAAATCTGTCCTGTAAGAAATCTATGAACTTTGCTCCAAAACCCACTGTCAAATAGACTTTGTGAAGAAAATCCGGAAAGAAAGGGAAAAAGTTCACTTTGTGCATAGGGAAAGGACTTTGTTTTGACGTACTGAAATGGAATACTGCCCACCTGCACAAGGCATAGAGGAGATTCAGCGCCTCGCGTTCATCGCTCGGATGTGGGGGCAATGTCAATACCGTGCCGAGCACATCGCGCCTGTCTTCTAATTGAAATATCTGTCTCGTGCATCTTGTCCAGGATTTGATTCTTGTACCTCCCAGGAATTTGATTCTTGGACTGAATTGATTGTTTTGTTTGATTTGATTCTTGACGTTTTGATTCTTGTACACAAGCATCGCAATTGCTCAGCTCAGCTTCCCGCCTATCAAGATACTCATGGGTCGAGAGGTTGGTGGCCAGTCGCGCCATGGTTTCTAGGCCCAAATACCTCCGAGGGCATCTGTGTCTATGTCTGGACCCCGTGCACAATTGCATCAATACAGTTCCTGCTCTCCAAATTTCCTTTCACATTCCCTCCCGCGGCTCTAGTTCGGGGGAGGCTATTGAAGACGAGAGCAGCATCATTGCAAAAGCATGAGATTCTGCTTACCTTGCTCTGTTTAAATCAGCGCAGTGAGCCCTGAACGTAACATTGCCCACTCATTTGGGTAGAAAAAGAGCTTGGATCCAACATTCTTCGGAGCGAATGTTTGTTGAGTGAGTTTTCCGCTGATCCATCATGGGTATTGATCCCACCATTTCTTTAGGTCTTCAAACTGTTGCGCACCTGATGTTTGGGTCTGTCGAAGACAGGAAGATCCCAAGAAGACCAGCAGCGGTTTTCATCGTATCCGGATCAGCTGTGTCCTACACAGAGAACGATTCGAATGGTACCAAGGCCAGGCACAGAGCAAAGCATATGCATTTACTCAAAAAGCCTGTGAACATACAAAGCAATAGAAGCGCCAAGAATCTGAAGGGCTGAAAAGTGAGTCAGAGAGACCATGGATATATGGAAGTATCTATATGCATATATATATATATGTATATATTTACATTATAATATATGTATATACATATACATGTCAATACTTATGTTGAAGCATGTTCGAATAAACGCATGTGTACATGACTCTATTTGAGAAACCCATACAAGTGTGCATTCATGTCCGTTTATCTATACTTCACATTATATAATACACGTGTCGCTTGGTGGACCATTGCCAGTTGGGTGAGTCAGTCTTGGCAAATTGGATTCGTACGAACTACTGGGATATATAGAAGCATGTTTGTAGTATGCATGCGTACAAGCAGGAGTATATGCACACATGCAGTACCTGTCCGACAAGAAACGACAACTCTATATGCACATCAGTTGTGTGCATGCGGCTAGAGCCGCAAACAATCTATACTGTGGCCTATGGGAAAAATAAGCAATGGATGGATGGATGGATGGATGGATGGATGGATGGATGGATGGATGGATGGATAGATGCATGGATAGATGCATGGATAGATATAGATGTTGGGTGGATTGATTGAGATTTCTACCACAAATGAAATCTGTCTCGCCAACCGTGAAGCTTCACCCACCCTACTCCAGAGCTTGAAGCCTCCAAATGAATCATCAAATTCATCGCCTGCCACCAGACTAGGGCACTGCTGACCGCACAAGAACTCTGCCGTTGAGGCTCGACAAAGAATGACTCTCTTACATCGTGCGCATATGAAAACATAGTCTTCCTAGTTTTGCTTTGGTAAAGCAAGTTGAAAGATGCGTAAAAATGCAAACAGTTGCCCTTCTGGGGGTTTGTAGCCGCAGCAAGTTGCAGCCTCAAAGAGGATGGCATGCTCGGCATTAGACCGGTTTTGGCGTTCAGCATCCACCTGCACCCAGACGTACAGCCGCGCTTCCAACTATTGTTTCCAGAATGTTTCAGAGAAGAGTTTGGAGTCCGAGTCCCTCTCCTTCAAAGAGAGTTCTTGTCTTAACAGTTTCACATGTGACATGAAGACTAGATGAGTTGTAAACAGTTCTATGTTGTATAGAGAGAGTCTCGTTACAGCCAGGCCTTACTCCTCTTCTTCCCGGGACCTGCCAAGGCGCAAGGAAGGCACCAAGGCACTGCTCCAAAGGAGGCGTCAAGGCATCGCTCCGTCGCTCCCTCGCCTGGTGGAGGTGCTGGCGTCCTCTGCGACGAGGGTTTGGCCAAGATGCTCTGCAGCATCATGTTCATTCGGTGCCTAAGACGAGAAAAAGAAAAGAAAGAAACAAATTGAAACAAATGATTCAATATATTCAATTAGATGCTTGTTTATCATTGTTCTTAATTTGCTTTACTTAGCCATTAGATTCAATCAGATTCCTTTAATTCTTTCCACTTTCAAGGTGTGAAAGAACAAAAAGCAATGTGCAACTGAAATCTCAAATGTTGAATGTGATCGAGCACCAGACAATAGCTCAGCATCGAAGATCGAGACCGGAAAGAACTGCCTGGCACACTGCAGCAGCATTGGTGTCTCTAGGCCCACCGGGATATTTGTTGCGAGACTGGGCCAACTGATCAAGAAACGAACCCACCAATCAGCCACCCCCCCAGCCCCCCAGCCATAGAACTGACCCAAACAGAGTTGGACCCCGAAGGTTTTGACAACGCATCCCGAGATCATAAGTCCGTCAGAAGCACAGGATTCGCAGAAGCTTTGTCTGAAGCCAGGGAGCAGGCACATGATAGTACCTGAAGATATGAGAAAAGGTGTCTACAACGAAATGTCAAAGAAAAATCAGACTAACATTCTGGAAATTGATATAAATATATATATATATATACATATTATGTGTATATGTAAATATAATATATATATATATATATCTGTGAATTTAATATATATATATATACATATATCCTATTCCTATGAATTTACGAATCTTGACATTGCATGTGCAGAGACGTTGCAGTGGGCACTCATAGAATTCGGGGCAATCTCCTTGGACCAGGCTGGCTAAGCACTGGCACACAGGTGGCACCACGTCTGCCCACATCTGGACCTTGAGCAGCGAACTCACAGGGCAGCTGGGAGCATGTTGACCATCGGTTTCCGACGCGAAGCTCAGCAATGAGGAAACTTTGGCAATTTTCACGAGGAAACCAGGACAAAGAGGGAAAAACATATGAAATAAAGTTGGAAAAATCCAAGAAAAAAAGGAAACTGAGATAACGAGTCAACTTCCACGAAGCAAATTGTCATCCGCTCTGGGAGCTAAACCTGATACTTGCCCATCTCTAAAATCCCCAGCATGAAGCCACTGGCAGACCTGCAGCCCACAATTCATCAGGTACCAACAGGCTGGGTCCAGGTGTTTGTCATGCGACCGAGTGATGCATTTTTTTCACTTCCCTCGTGGCGGTCCGTCTGACTGACACACACCACACAGGCTGCACAAGCGGCACAGATCGGCACATCATCTGCCGATGTACTCACCATTATTGAAGAACGTCCCATATTGAGGTGCATCATACGCATTCGTGTGAATCTTCAACCATTTCGTGGCGCTCTGAACTACTTGCTGGAGCTCTCCAGACAAATCTTCCTTGGCTTCGTGCTTCATCTTCAGCTCGGCTTCCGTCTTCCGCAGCAGGGCCAGGAACTTTGCGTGCTCGCTCCGATGAGTGAGGACGTTGGGTATCTTGTATTTGTCAAATAAGTCTTCCTCCGCCTGAAAGTGAGCCTCTACAGCAACAATGATTCGTCCAAAATCCTCGATGCAGCTCGAAGACTCTTTCAGGGCATTCACGGCACAAAAGAGCTCGTCGTGCTGCTGGTCCATTTCCGGAATGTTCACGGACACACAGTGGGTGGCCATGGCACTCAAGAGAAATCAAACGTGCAAACCGAAACTGGTGAACTTCTTAAACCCCTCGGTGAACTTCTAGAAATGCGTCTTGTGCGCACTGTCAAGTCAGCCAAACGGCTATGGAAGGCTTTGAGACGAAAAAGAAAAAGGATGCTACTGCTGCTACTGTGAATGCCAGTGGAAACAAGGACTTTGTCAGGGCTGCTTTCCCACTTCTGTACGGTGACTTGCTCAAAGATTGTAACCAGGGCACGTCAAGAGACCGATGTCTCGCTCGAGAAATAGAGCTGCAAGCTTCTTTGACCATACCTTTCAGCAGAATCACTCTTGTTGTAAGGTGAAGCGAATCTGACATGATTTCATTCCATCTTCCAAATGAAAGCGCAACTCTAGGGAAACGACATCTGGTTTCAGGCCGTCGTTTTCCTGCCGTGTCACTAGGCTCAGAGTGAACGAGCTTCAAGGTGCAAGAGATGTGCAAGAGATGTCCTTTCTATAGAGTCTCAGGAGGCAAATGCATGCTTTTCGCTTAATGTACGGTGACAACCTTGGTGCAAGCTTTGGTCTGTGCAATGAGTTCAATCGATCAAAAATGTACACAAAAATGAGATCAAATTGAATTGATTGAATTGGATTTAGATTGTTCCTTCTGGTAACTTGGGTCTTTTTGGGTCTTTTGGGTTCTCTCTCTTGTCAGAGCAACGAGTTGGACTGCTGCAGAATCATCTTGGAGATGTCGGAGAACAGGTTATCCGCAAACTCCGGACCTCAAAATCGAAGAGAATCGAAGAGAATCGAAGAGGACCGATGAGTGAGGAAGAGGACCGAAGAGAATCGAAGAGAATCGAAGAACGTCTTCCGCTCTGCCAGGCTCCGCAACTCGACGTCTCAACCCGGCTCCCCTCTCTCCCGCCTCCAATGTTGGCCACCGTGTTCAGCGCCAACGCAGCCATGTGCTGGACAGCGGGTGCAGGTAGGACGACAAGGAAGCAAGCGATAGAAATGCTAAGGTATCTTGTACATCTTCATCTAGGCAGATTTATTTGTGTATATGTATACAAATAGATTATACAAATAGATTGATGGATGGATCGATCGATCGATCGATAGATAGATATGACTGTACATTCCTTCACGCAACAATATCGTATTGTTTTTCTTTCAAGTTCCTCTTAACATCTGTATAACTTTTGACTATACAAATGATACAACTTCACATCCAAAATGCATGTCAGACCTGATCAAATGTGTCCTGCCTCATTGCCGGAGGCCATATCTGTCTTCACGCTGTTCACGATCATGCGAACCATGTCGTTGTTGTCAGCGAGAAGCAAAGAAGTGGCCAAATACCTCTGCTTCTCACAACTCTCAGCCCCAATTTGAAGCTGAGGCTATGCATGTGCACAATCACAAGCTGACCAAAACTGTTCTTGCAATGGCTTCAATCCTTCAAGACATTCTGGATTGAAGGAGTATCAAAAATCACCGGCTCTCTTGCAGCACCATAGCAAGTTGCAGTCACCAAAGTACCTATCTGGTTTATTGGGTTTGAGCCCGGTATGACTTCATGCCAGAATGGCAAGCCCTACACCACTTAGTTTGTTGTCATTTGCTGGGGAAGTGTTTGTAAGCGCAAAAAGGCAGGAGAAGTTCAAAGCATGTTTGCTCGCGTTTCAGAGTTTCTGAGGGCGAGGCCCTGCCGTTTTCTCACTAAATTTGGAGGCGGAACATAGCTCAACAGCCTCAGGGCAGAGAAGGATGCCCAGTAGGCAAGTTCTCCAAGCTTGGTCAATGGCTATGTCGCTATGTTGAACGACTTAGCAATGCTCACATCTTCCTTACAGCTTGGTGCTTACAACGCCCTGGCGCCTGGAAATGACCGAAGTCGATGTCATAGCCAAGCATATAGGCATAGAGCAGCTTCCAAACGTACCTGCGTTGAAACAACAAGACATCCGCGCGAGGACGCACTTCGAGTGTCTTCCAGGCGCACTTTTTCTTGTCGTAGCCAGAGAGCGATTTGGGATTTGCAAATTTCAATCGAATCTTTGACAACTCCTTGTCATAGCATCAGAAAAAGTGGACGGTCCACTTTTTAAGATCAGTGTTGTTTCAAAAGCAAGGTTCCAAACACTTCAAACACAAGCAGACTTGTGTCACATGCTTGCTCTCAACGCAACAATGTGAGGTGTCAGGCATGAGTCTTGTGCTGCAAGTCATAAGAAAAAGGAAAGGGACCCCATGGGACCCCATTGCGAGAATGAAAAGCCACACTGGACTCCACTGGACTTCACTGGACCTCGAGCCTTGTCAACCCTCTGCTGCTCTTGCTCTTTGGTTTGACAGTTTCGTATATCTGCAATAAAGACCTGGCCACGCAAGGCCACACAATCTCTCAACATCTGAAAGACTCCAAAGCTCTGTTCCTGTTCTCCACTTGCAGCAACAATCTGTTGGTTTCCATATCGTGTTTCATCTTGTTTCCATGTCACCTGTTCTTCCTTCTTTGCAACATGTGGCAGAAAAAATCGTAGATGGTATTCTGGGTTCATGGTAGATAAGCCAAGACAGCAAACAAATTGCAGCCAGAAAGGAAAATGCCTACTCAGGATGCTTGTGCTATTTCCTCATAGAAGCTACTCAATCAGTACTTGCACTATGTGCAATAGTAGGGAATACAGCTCGTATAATGCGTCACCACAATGACCAACAGGTTTTGAGCACTGCTGATTGTTTCATATGAAAACTTCAGCTGTTATCCTGTTCTACTGGCCTCAATATTGGAACTGTTAAATTCTGCACTCCAGCTGTTCGTATTTGTCAAACCTAAACAGAATAAGCTCTGTTGGGATGCTGGCCAACCAATTTGGACCATGCTTGAAGTTCGCCCCAATAGTCATCTCCTCCCTTTCCCAGATGGCTTCATCACCCAAACAGACGAATCAAGTCCAATCGCCAATCTTTCAATCCAATCAAATCAAATCTAATCAAATCTAATCAAATCTGATCAAATCTGATCAAATCTGATCCATCATTTCTGTCCCCAGAAAGGCACCCTGTCACAGGAACCGCACCTGCAGGCCTTTCATGTGGCTCGGGGAATCGAAGCCCAAGGTCTCTTGGGCTCCCCGCATTGCAGCCTCACACCATGGGCACCCCATGGTCCAAGGTACCCGTGGCCCTTTGTGGAAGGTGCCATGGTGCCATGGTGCACCCTGTGCTTTGGAAAATTGACGCAGGATGTCATCTCCTGATTTTCTTTGGACAAACTGTGGAATGTGTTTGGTCAACAAGAGTTGGTTGTTCGATTTGCATAGAGGACTTGAATTCGGACAAGTCCAGGTTGTGAAGATTCTCTAGGCTGAGACCATGAGGTAATTTCTATATTGGTGCTTGGCTGGCGCGGCTCAGCCCACACCCTGCCTTCACATTCTTCATGGTTCCTCTGACACCTGATGGCAACATCGCAACCGATTCTCACCGTTTCAAGTTCTACCGTCTAAAAAAGATCAGCGTTCACCTGTGTTCGACTGTGTTCACCTGTGTTCACCCTATTTCTGGCTGATGTATACTGCAGTGAACGCAGCCGTGCCTCTATGGGCACAGTCTATGGATACGCATCTTGCGCTGACCAGCTACCCAAGCTGTCCAGTCTCAGAGTCTCTGCGTGATGACTGGGTGGTTTAGCAGGACCGAGAGACAAACTTATAGAGATTCCCAACATATATAGATTGTTTGGAACTTCCTCGAGCAAAACCCGAAAAATCTAAAGGTTGCAACATCATGTCAAAGCGTATGATTTTTTTGTGAAATGGGAAGGTTGTGTATATGTGCTCACTTGTTGCAGCTATTCATTCCTAATAAGCTGCGCGCGACAGAAATTGGGCTGTGGACCGTGCTCGGTGCAGCAAAACCAATTGATGCATGAAAGTGTGAAGCAGCAATGAGCACAACTCAGAGGTCCCCAGTTCTCATGACTTTTCCTGTCTCTTGCGGCCATCCACTTCTGTTACGCCCAGATTTACTTGCCCAAGTGCTTCATCAGGAAGTTGTAGGCCTGAAGGCATTCTCTTGAAGCTCTTTTTGATGTTTTCCACATGTTTCCACAAAAATGACTTTTTCTTCATCTCTATCTCTCTGATCGCCGATCAGTCGGTCCTCGCCCTCCTCACCAAAGTCCACCACTGCCACAACGCTTGTGCCAACGACCTTCCAAGAATGTAAAGAATCTGGTGTTTGCTATGAATAGAATAAATACAATCAAGAGTATGAGTAGAATGGTTTCCACAGCTTTCGACTGAAGGCAACATACAGCATGCAGCATGCTGCTGTGCGACACCTGCCTTTCTGGGGAGACCGTCCTTGTCGATCTTGCAAAGGCCTTCGCATGCTGCGTGGAAGCATTGCAAGGATTCCGTGTGTGACGAAACTTCGACAGAATGATTTAGCAACTGGCCTGCCCACTCACCCAAGCTCTTGTTGTCAGGCACATCAACAACAGGCACGTTCTTCTCCAAGCACAAGGCCTCTTGCAACAACTGTTTTCTACCATGAACTTATCACATGTCTCATGTGCTTACATCTTTTTCTTAGGGTGCAGTGTTCCACTAATGCAGCTTGTAGAAACATCTCCTCAAATCATACCTCAAATTAAATTGTCTTTACTGCTTCAATCATCTCAAATATGCTCAAATCATGCTTTTCTCTATTCTCTCATGGATGCTTTTCCCTCAGCTGCCTGGACCAGCTTCTTGTAGGTTGCCTCGTTGCAAGACTCTGCCAGGAACACGACCTGGGCCTTGCATTGTTCCACGTGCTTGGCCACCTGACCGACCATGCAAAAAATTAGAAAAGGGGTGGCAGGGACTCATGGTTGATGAGTGTGCCTATTTGTCAGCAGAGCAGCACTGGCTTAGATTTGAGTTTCAACGCTTTGGAATCAAAACTGATCATTTCTGCAGCAACCTGATAGAGAAGCAAATTTTGGTGAAATACCACTCCCTACATAAACTCGAGCTCGGTTCCATCTTCAACACAAAAGCATCACTTCTCTTGAAAGCCCGTGAAGTCCAGGAGCAAGCATGACACAGTCACACACATCACTTTCTTGTGATGTTGCACCGATCTTGCCTCATGGAGACCACGAATGACGCCATCAACTTGGAGGGCGCGCTTGAGGACCCCTCGCACGGCTCCGTTCAGGTCGGTCACCTCCAAAGAGAAGGAATTCACATGGCACAATGATGGCACCATGATGGCATCTTCCAGGAGAAGCAACGCTCACCTCCTCTTCCTTCTCGGGCTCAGGGGCCATGGTCTCCTCTTCTTCAAGTGCATCCGCCATGGCCTCAGAGGACGTTGAGGAACATGGCGTATCATGAGGACATAACCGGATCGCGCCTCCAAAAATGCGAACAGACTTGCGTGGTTTGCTAAGAGACAATCCTGTTTTGAGCCAAGATCAGCATGCGATACCCTCTGTGGAAAAGTCTTAGGAGGATTCAAGCATCCAAGCACAAAGAGAGTCTCTCAGCATGCTGTATATGTGCTCACTTGTTGCAGCTATTCATTCCTAATAAGCTGCGCGCGACAGAAATTGGGCTGTGGACCGTGCTCGGTGCAGCAAAACCAATTGATGCATGAAAGTGTGAAGCAGCAATGAGCACAACTCAGAGGTCCCCAGTTCTCATGACTTTTCCTGTCTCTTGCGGCCATCCACTTCTGTTACGCCCAGATTTACTTGCCCAAGTGCTTCATCAGGAAGTTGTAGGCCTGAAGGCATTCTCTTGAAGCTCTTTTTGATGTTTTCCACATGTTTCCACAAAAATGACTTTTTCTTCATCTCTATCTCTCTGATCGCCGATCAGTCGGTCCTCGCCCTCCTCACCAAAGTCCACCACTGCCACAACGCTTGTGCCAACGACCTTCCAAGAATGTAAAGAATCTGGTGTTTGCTATGAATAGAATAAATACAATCAAGAGTATGAGTAGAATGGTTTCCACAGCTTTCGACTGAAGGCAACATACAGCATGCAGCATGCTGCTGTGCGACACCTGCCTTTCTGGGGAGACCGTCCTTGTCGATCTTGCAAAGGCCTTCGCATGCTGCGTGGAAGCATTGCAAGGATTCCGTGTGTGACGAAACTTCGACAGAATGATTTAGCAACTGGCCTGCCCACTCACCCAAGCTCTTGTTGTCAGGCACATCAACAACAGGCACGTTCTTCTCCAAGCACAAGGCCTCTTGCAACAACTGTTTTCTACCATGAACTTATCACATGTCTCATGTGCTTACATCTTTTTCTTAGGGTGCAGTGTTCCACTAATGCAGCTTGTAGAAACATCTCCTCAAATCATACCTCAAATTAAATTGTCTTTACTGCTTCAATCATCTCAAATATGCTCAAATCATGCTTTTCTCTATTCTCTCATGGATGCTTTTCCCTCAGCTGCCTGGACCAGCTTCTTGTAGGTTGCCTCGTTGCAAGACTCTGCCAGGAACACGACCTGGGCCTTGCATTGTTCCACGTGCTTGGCCACCTGACCGACCATGCAAAAAATTAGAAAAGGGGTGGCAGGGACTCATGGTTGATGAGTGTGCCTATTTGTCAGCAGAGCAGCACTGGCTTAGATTTGAGTTTCAACGCTTTGGAATCGAAACTGATCATTTCTGCAGCAACCTGATAGAGAAGCAAATTTTGGTGAAATACCACTCCCTACATAAACTCGAGCTCGGTTCCATCTTCAACACAAAAGCATCACTTCTCTTGAAAGCCCGTGAAGTCCAGGAGCAAGCATGACACAGTCACACACATCACTTTCTTGTGATGTTGCACCGATCTTGCCTCATGGAGACCACGAATGACGCCATCAACTTGGAGGGCGCGCTTGAGGACCCCTCGCACGGCTCCGTTCAGGTCGGTCACCTCCAAAGAGAAGGAATTCACATGGCACAATGATGGCACCATGATGGCATCTTCCAGGAGAAGCAACGCTCACCTCCTCTTCCTTCTCGGGCTCAGGGGCCATGGTCTCCTCTTCTTCAAGTGCATCCGCCATGGCCTCAGAGGACGTTGAGGAACATGGCGTATCATGAGGACATAACCGGATCGCGCCTCCAAAAATGCGAACAGACTTGCGTGGTTTGCTAAGAGACAATCCTGTTTTGAGCCAAGATCAGCATGCGATACCCTCTGTGGAAAAGTCTTAGGAGGAGTCAGGCATCCAAGCACAAAGACCGTCTCTCAGCATGCTGTACAGACCATTTCGATGGGGAGAACAGATGTTGGATGCACGCAGTTGTGGAGACTTGAGCAATGCACAAACCTGTACAGTCAAAGCACCAGCATCGAGCATGTTCAGCGTCGCTCTTCAAAATGTCAACTGTTCCTTTTCGTTTTCGATGCTCACAGCATCACTCTCATCTTCACTCCTGGCTCCGCAAAGATCTGTTTCACAGTTTTCAAAAATCAAAAAGAAAAAATTGTTTCTTGGGAAAGTTTCTGGAAAAACTGAAACCACAGAAATCGACTCCCATGGCAAAGCCATGCAAAGCCCACCATTCTTCCAGACGTACTCCGGGTGTTTCTGCAGGCTCTGCCGTCGATCCTCCACCTCCAGGTGCCACACGTGGTCAACGGATCCCTAGCACCTGCTGACTCCAAAGCCTTGTATCAGCTGTTCATTGGACTCATTTCCTCTGAGTTCAACTTCTAAAATGATATCGTGCTAGTAGAACCTCCTCTTGTATCCTCTTGGAAACTTTCTTATCCCTTTGATGCTCAACAATCCTACGCAAATGAAAGCTAAGCCGCTCAGCCCTGAGTTTGCTTCGATCTCTCGCCCCGTCCCTTCGCGCCTCGTCTTGCTGCTCCAACTCCTCTACGATTCGTTCCCACCTCGAAGGCTCTCACCATGTTCTAACGATTTTCCAAGGTCTGTTTCGAACCAGAATTCTGATTGAAATTTTGATACCTCATTTCATCACTTTCCAAGAAAAAATTCGGCTTTCTGGTAGCACAAATGGTGTCGGTGTGGTCCTAGGTGAGCGGCTTCTGGTAGTCATCGAAGCTTTTCACCTGGCACGGGACCACAGTTAGGCGCCTCAAAACTTACACGTGCCCCAGGCCTTGGCATTCTTCGGTTGGACCTGAGATGCAAATCCAAAAACAAATGGAGAGAAGGAGAAAAGAATATGAATAGAGAAGAAATAGAGTAGAGTAGAATAGAAGCGTAGAAAGTAGAATAGAGTAGAAGAGAATACAATACAGTAGAAGCGTAGAATAAAGCAGAATAGAGTAGAATAGAGTAGAAGAGGGAGAGAGAGGGAGAGAGATTTGACAACGGTCACATTGCTATGTTTGAAGATCAGCAATTCCAAGAATCAGCGTCCTGGCCTCGGCAAAGGGTCTCATGGCCCGGAAAACCTCTTCCATGTCCACGTTGGCCTCAACGGAAGCCTGGTCAAGTGAAACTTCGCCAAGACATTTTCCATGCAGAAACCGAACAAACAAAAACTGAAACTGAAAATGTACCGTCCTTCACTTTGTCAGCCTTTGGTTCTTCATTTTCCTCCGGCCTCACAAATCATTGCCACAGTTTCCATCGTCACATAAAGACATGAAGATCTATGGTTGCCCTTGGTTTCATGCATGTGGAATCCAAGCGACGCTTCGGAGCCTACCCTCAAAACTGCAAAATATCCCAATATACAGAGCCATTATGAGCAATTGAAAAACATATAAAAGCATATCAAAACATATAATATAAGCAATATAAAAAATAGTTGAACTCAGAATCTTTTTGAAGTAGCTTCACATTTCAAACATGCCAGGGTAATCAACGTGCGTGTCTTTTCGTGGGACTTCTGTTTCTCTGAGGCTCAACCTCTTTGGTGCCATGGCATGTGCTGCGATGATTGCCTCAACTGCGTGGTGCTCAAAGGGAAACAGCATTCTGGGAAGGCCTACGGTTTTGCAAGGAGAAAGCCGTGTTACCAACCAGAGCTCTGCTCACCTATTCTCTTAAATTCTCAACATGGACCCCAAGTCAAGTCCCTCTACCCGAGCGAACACCAAAAATCGTTTGGCTTGGGAAAATCATCCCCCTATTTCTATCTTTCAGAAACTCTCCTATTCAGAGCATCAAGTGGTATCATTCTGACCATCACTGAGGCATGAGCCCCCAAACCGCGGAAGCCGCGCTTTGTTGCCATTTCTTCTGCTGTCAAACCATGCTGGTTGACCGCAGCTGCAGGAGCAAAGGCCTCCAGTGCATCTTTCCAGTTTCGGTTTTCCCTAACTAACTCCCTTCAACAAAGATGTCGAGTGGAAGAAATCAAGGGAACCAATTCTTTCATCCGACTTCACATGTCCAGTCTTCTCTGGCTAGCAATCCAGGCAGAGTCTACAACCGCACGCCTCCAGCAGAGTGGTGCAAACATCCTCATGTCCACCATGAGCCGCATACATTAAGGCCGTACTACCTTGCGAAGGATCCAACTTCAGAACCCTTGGGAAGCAGCCAAGTAATTTCCAGATGAGCAGTGAAGATAAATAGATTTGACAGAGTTTCTCCCCAACGTCTGTTCCTTTCAATGCTATGCCATTTTGTTACGTGTTCAGTGATGATGTGGCTGAGGCCTTCATGGTTTGCCAACGACGGATCTGCTCGGAGCTTCAGGAGAGCCTACTGGACAAAAATGGACGAACGAACAAGGAAAGAAGGGCAGGGACAACTCGGACAACTCGGACAACTCAAACAGTCGCAGAAATGGAAACTGAAACGAACCATTTGCTCCACCTTGCATGGAAGATTGCTTGCAGGGACCAGGCAATGCCAAAAACAACAGCCACCAAAAACGCCGAAAATAAGTATGTGTGTCTGTGTGTGTTGTTCAAGTGAGTAGGTCGGGCAAACCTTCTCTGAAACTCGACTTAGCGGTCTCTCAGAACTATTGGCCAGCAAATTAGCACCTGGTTTCCCAATTGAAATGGCCATGTTTGCAGTTTATCATTGGAATAAGGACTTTGTCATTGCTTTTTCAGGACTTTGAAAGTTTTTTAGGACATTTAAAAAATGTTTTCAGACATTTGGAGCTTTGTTGGCACTTTGGAGTTTTTTGTTCCGATTGATCTCCGACGGCACCTCCACGAAGACCAGGCCGCCCCGACCACCACGGTGCGAAGCAAAAAGCAGAGGAGTTTCGCCCCGTGGATTCGCAGCGTTGACATCGGCTCTGGCCTTCGACGTTGCGCTCTCTCTCTCTCTCTCTCTCTCTCTATCGCTTCCATTCTCTAAATCTCTCTCTTCTATTCTCTCCATTCTCTAGATCTCTAGATCTCTCTAGATCTCTCTAGATCTCTCTAGATCTCTCTATTGTCTACTTTCCCTCTCGGTTTTTGGATAGTTTTCGACATGCTTTGTAGGTGAGTTTTGTGACCATGCTGCGTTTGAAACCAAACGTTTACAAGTGGCCAGAGGCATTGCAGTCCTTGACCAGCTTCTGCAACAGTCGAAGTGCCGACTCCTGAGGACGAGTTCGGATGAGCCTTTCACCCTCCTCAAGCTAGGCAGTGCTAAGCAAATTGATGAGCTGGTCAACTGCAATGACATGTTCATCTGATGTTTCCTTTCAGGTGCGCGTTGATTGACGAGCGCGTTCGAGCCGCTCGCAATTTTTACATCAGGGATCATAAGGGAAAATATTGTCAACAACTACTGTACCTGTTCTGCACAGCATACTGGATTTCATAGAAAATTGTCATCAAGTCCATCATGTCTTGTGACATGTATGTACTAGTTTGATGTCATGCCCTCAGCCCCATGCAAGCATCCACAACTCTGCATGACAAAAAAAATGCAGCAAAAGGGTTGATCCAGCTCAAAAGACTACATAGTGCTCAAGAATGCTCAAGACTCACATTGGCTGGTTAATCAGCTCCATCTTAAGCAACCCATCATGCTGTCCGACTCTTGCTGCGAAGGTTGGTATCCTCTTGATATTTGGCTCGCGCCAAAAGGTGCAAAGGCAAATCGCCACCTGCCAATGCACTGCACGCTTCGGGCAATCCGACTCAGAACTGGTGGGAAATTTTGAGAAGCAGGGTATCAGCTACATGTGCAAATCCCAAGACGTGAAGACTGAAGACGTTCTTGAGACATTCTTGAGAAAATCTTACTCATAACATCTCATAACTATCTGAAGAACCCATGTTCCATCACGGTAACGAGGCCCTCACGCTCATCTGCAAAGCTGGGACTGGCACCGGCCTCGCCACCAGAGTCCCAAGAAATCACGAAGAAGAAGAAGAAGAAGAAGAAGAAGAAGAAGAAGAAGAAGAAGAAGAAGAATAAAAGGAAGAAGAGGAGGAAGAAGAAGAGGAGGAGGAGGAAAAAGAAGATGGTCTTCTCTTTCTTCATGTTCAATGATTCATGTTCTCTCCAATCTGTCTCCAAGTTCTCCGCATCAAGTGCCGCTTCTGCAGTCCTCGCAACTCAGAAATGCTCAATGGGAGAACTGCAGTGAATGGAGAACTGCAGTGAAATACAGCTCCTTGGATCGCGCAAAATCGCTCTGATCAAGGTACGCCCCTGACGTCGAGGTCTCTCCTGAAGCCAAATTGAATTACTTTCTTTACTTTACTGCAGAGTCCTTTAGATCAAAAAAAGCAAGTGCTTTCATGACTTTCTCGATCTCTCATAAAGACCTTTCAAGCTGCAGAACTTGCAGAGTTTGAGCCTTGGCATCAATGAGGTCCAGCAGCTCCGGAGCTGTGCGGAAGTCCAAAGACTGCAGGACGCTTCGAAAAGTTGATTCTGCTGGATAGGTAACAATGACATGGACAAATTGTCCTCCATCGCCACCAACAATGGGAAAACATGATCAAGTAAATCGATTCAACTGCTCAGCAGTATCTCACTGAAGTGGAAGGAGGTGGTTTATGGTCTGATGCAAACTCATTACAGTCAATACTGCGCCTATAAAATTGCGGAAGAATGATTCAGTTTGGAATACCAAAGAATTTATTCTATCCAAGTTGGTAAAAAGAAGACTCAAAGATGCGGATATCAGAATTCAAGCATAACTTCAACTACTATCTTTACCTTTAAGCTTTAGATCCTTTCACTGGAGCTGTGAAACTCTCTGGTCCTCAATGAAAGCTCAAAGCTTTGGGGTCATCACAATGGCAGGACAGGGAGAAAGGCTACCAAGGTCTGCCTGGCTCAACTTGTCTTTCAGCGATTCTTCTTCCAGCTCCTTGGTTATTCTTGCTTGGGATTGGTCGCACCCGTGGGCGTGTTGGTTGAGAGCCTTGGGATGTTCCAACTATGAAAAGTCTGAGGTCTATCTGTTTGATTCAGAGCTCAACAATTCGCAGATTTCCGTGTTGAGATCGGTCGAATTTGCGGTTTATCTTCTGTCGAGTCTGAGGCTCCGGCCTTCTCTGCCACCTCATATGCCCCCGCCTGCAAAATGTCTCGCAGGCTCACGCTTTTGAAGTGCGGACATCAGAACTCATCACAAACCCAAACAGACCCTTCAAACCAAGTGGAAAAACCCGAAGCCAAACCAAGTCCCTTCAAGGACAGCCTTTGAGATCTTTGAGAAGATCTTTGAGAAAACTTGTGTCCTCTTCCTGTCACCCGTTTTCCGCCTCCAAGAGCTGCTTTGTCAGTGGTACGCTGCCCTGGCACGTCGACCACCCAACATCCAGACCACTCACCATGTTGCGCACCATCCATGGAGACGATCAAAGCATCCAGCAGTGCTGAGTATCAGCATCCAGCAGCATCACATGCATCCTCTCAAAATCCATGTGGTGTTTTAACCATACGTGCAGGCATGGGTTCATAGATTGGAGCACCAAATAATCCTAGTAACCATCCACTCGGGCTTCCGGTCTTGACCCGTGGCTGCATATCTACTACATGTGTAAATTGATGCTGTTTTGCTTTGTATGTTCGACTTCGTTCATATTTTTCACTTGTTTCATGAGTTCATACGATTTCCACATCACAGAACCGCGCCCGCTTCAGGGCCATCATCAACGGCATTCGTCCCAACCTTTCACGGCAAACAATTGCATCAATGCAAAGGCAAGCAAAATAAATGAAAAATAATGCAGTGTGTGAATGTTTATATGGTTTTATGTTCAGAACATAAATGGTTTGAACAAAGAAACGGCCTCCAAAAAAAAGCTACTTCACTTGCTGCATTTTGCACGAATTAAAAGGATTCTTGATATGTTAGTCTTGTGTCACACGCATTGCTTAGGTGTATTAAGACGATAGACTCTAAAGATTCATAGGTGCCGCAACAACAATATTGGGAAATGAAAAAGATCTGGCATCGAAAAAGAATCTTAGGCCCTCACGCATCCTTTTGTCCAACGTCAGCTTGAGCCTGCAACTTCCAGGTCAAGAGACGTCCACGTTTTCCACTTTGGACCCTCTAAATCAGGGCACATCAGAGCTGAGGTCTTTGTAAGGTGACACTTTGGTGTGTCGCTTTTTTTTGCCCAGAATCGATGTTATCCACAGCACCATTCCCTCTGCCTGTCCGCACCTTGAGGACCAGTGCCAGCATGTCCGGCGATCCGTTTTGTATCGCAGAATGAATCGGCCGAAGTCCTTCAAGGCAGAAGGAAGGAAGGAAGGAGGCAAGGAGGGAAGGAGGGAAGGAGGGGGGAAGGAGGGAGGGAGGGAGGGAAGGAGGGCGAAGGAGGGAGGGAGGGAAGGAGGGAAGGGAGGGAGAAGGAAGGAAGGAAGGAGGCAAGGAGGGAAGGAGGGAAGGAGGGGGGAAGGAGGGAGGGAGGGAGGGAAGGAGGGGGAAGGAGGGAGGGAGGGAAGGAGGGAAGGGAGGGAGGGAAGGAGGGAAGGAGGGAAGGAGGGAGGAAGGAAGGAAGGTGAGAAGTTGGGAGCTATAGATCAATAGATGACAAGGACAACGCACCTTCGTCTCCCACGGGAAGTTCCAGGAGGTCATCCCCAAGCAGTTTGAAGACCTGTCTCGTGGGTAACATGATGTAACATGTACCAGTAACTTCGAGGTCTCCGAAGAGAAAAATCATGAGGATATGGCCTACAATGCCTACAATGCCGGCATAGCGTTGGTTGATTTCCTTGAAGTCGAAGTCTGCATCGCATGGCACGCGCCTCCAAAAACTTGCCCTTGACGATAGCCTGACGCATCTACAACTCCAGTTGGAAACTGCAAAAGTTGAGCAGCTCCTCATGGAGCTTGTTCGCCCGATCGTAGAGAGGTTTTCCATCACCTTTTCGTGAAAGGAAAACACGGCACCATTCTGTCGTTAGTACTCAGCGGTCGCCAAAATAAAAAAAGAACTGGTACTGCAATGAACTGCGATGAACTTCGATGAACTTCGATGAACTTCGTCAGTTTTGGAGCGAACTTCATCAGTGCGCCAGTGTCCTTAGCCCTGGACCGCCAGAGTCACTGGGTGCCTGGAGAGTCCCGTGGAGTCACCGTGGAGTCACCGTGGAACGGCGCAGGTGCAAAGGGAGGGCCGCGCCTGCTGCGCCTGGCTGGGCCCGTAGACTCCAGCCACTGTCGATGGCAATCTGCAGTCGACACCCGGGAAACCATGCCGCTCCCTGTGGATGTATCTGTTGTAGAAATTCAAAAAAATAAATGTAGATATTATATATCATACATTAATATACAGTATACATGCATAATACCTGTATACACAATCAATTGTATTAAATTCATGTACATAGCTCAAACATGTTCAAAGGTCCATGCGATTATGACAACTGCCACAGCGAAGTTGTGCCTCTGCTCAGGTCTTTGCGGTACCTCAAAGGGCACCACCGGGGTCTTCCTCTAAGGAAAGGGTCATCATGGGTCACCCATAACACATGCTCTAATAAAATAAGAAAGGCTGAGAAAGGCTCAGAATGAAGGCTGAAATGTATTGAAGTATACTTTTAATATTGACATGACACATCATAACATATCACTACCTGATGACACGTGCACGTTCTGACTCGTTTGCTTCAGGTTTCGGATCGCAACATCACATCAGCCCTTGCACTTAGCAACTGTTCGATCACCATTGTTTCACTATGTTGGTTCAATCATTGCAGCCGTGATAACACTTGTCTTCCAAACTATCCCACATGCAGCGAAAAAATGTCGAAACTTTGGAAAATGTGCTGTACTCACCACACCTTGGTCTCTCGTGCTCTTTGTTCGCGATCCGCATTTACCTTGAATCTGTGCTCTCAGCAAACTTGCGGAACTCAGTTGTGACATGAAAGTAAAAAAAAAGCAGCAGCTTGGAAATAAATACGAAATGAGAAAAAATGAATAAAAATGAATATGAAAAACGAAAAACTCAAAAAATCGAAGTTTTGACTGGTTTGAAGTTCACAGAAGTTCTGGGTTGAAAAGCTGAACGGGAGGGCGCCCTCCGTGGCTTTCCTGGACTCGACAGCCGTTGCCTCACCAAAGGCCCCCACTTTGAGGAAAGAAATGTCTTCCCCTCTTATCCCCTCTAAAAACATCTAAAAGCCTTGAAAAAATGGCATGAGAAGAGATATCCTGTCTTTCCAAATTCCTGAGAAATGATGACAACTGGAATTGGTGAAGTCTCCGAAAAGTCTGACTTGTTCATACGACAGTCACCAAGTCTCGCACTGAAACAGCCGGAATGGGTTGGCGGCTGCAGAAACGTCGCAGCTCATCGCCTGTCTTCTACCGGGCCTGGCTGAGCAAGATCTGGGCAGGGAATCAGGCAATTGAAAGAAGCTAAGAATAAACTGTATAAGAAAGAAGCTATTTTTTATTCTTGAAAGAATAGAAACAAGAAGTCTAAGAATGATAAGCTGATGAGAAAAAGAAGTCTACGAATAGAAAGAATCAGAAAAGTGATGCGTCACCATCTTCACATCTCTCATAGCTTAGCTTCTGAGTTTCAGTTTCGGAAATGAGGTCGCAGCTCGGTGGAAGCAGCTGCATGCCACCTGGATATCCACTGGAGGATTGGAATCGCTTGAAGCTATGGAGTCCTTTGGATGCAAAGCGACGCAATTTGTCGCAAAGACAGGGCTATTGGGACTGTCAGCCAATGTCAAGAAGTATCGAGCCTGCTCAAGGCGTTCAGCAGCAAACGGCTGCCCAAGCCCTTCTGAAAAAACCAAGAAACCTAACAACGAAGTGGCATCAGAGACCAGCATGTGGTGGCATCAAGTGGCATCAAGTGGCAACAGAGACCGGCTAGTTTGTACATACTAAGAGTATGTTCTCGTTTTCTGCGGCTAAAGAAATAGCTTGCAAGAGCCCTGTGGATTCTAGGAAGGGAAAAAAACAAGCTACAAAATGTAAGGAGGAAAAAGAAGGAACTCAAACTCCTGGTTCTACATCAAAAACAAAATCTACACCTTCCTCTCTCAAAATCTCTTGCCCTACAGTCAGCCTCAGAAGCCACTTCTGTACGTGGATCATCGAATTGGACCTGCCGACTTCAGCACTTTCAAGAGGTGACATCTCATTGCAATGCCAAGGGAAAACCAACAGCGATGTCAGTCGGTTTCAAATGCTTCATCACTTTGCCTGAATTTCCGGAGATGCTCCCGGCTCAAAGCGGAAAATACGCAGCACAGCTTGCCATGAGCCTTCGACGCTGTCCTTGCTGGGGGTTGGAAACATTCCGGAGCGGACTGAGTGAAACGAGCAGAATCACCCTTGAATGTTCAACTGCTTCTTCACAGGAAAAAATCAGATGTTTTTACAAAATTTCCAATCTCCCCAAACATTCATACTCTTCACCCATCTTTGCTATCATCTGCTTGGGGCAGTTCTTTTCCCGCGGCAAAAAAGCTGAGTGGTGCACAAGGCCGCCATAAAAGCGAGTGGCCTTTTGAAGAAGAACAAACTCGAAAGGAACGACTGTGGAAAGCACAAGAGTGCAGCTCCACTGAAATTCCCGGCCTTGATGATGTCAAGCTGCGCACCGATGTCTAGGTCAAATTGTAGCAAGGCCTACGAGTGCAACGATGCAATGAAGCCTCTGCAGATTGTCTGTCTCAACGACAGCTGCACCTTGCCCTTGCGGCCACATAGACCTGCTTCGCCGCTAACGTCTATGCGAGACAGGTGTACCTGTGCGAATCTGACTTTCTAAGCAGATTTCCTTATGATTTTCTTCGTATATCTCATCTATTTCTCATCTTCTTATGTTTCTCATCTTCTGATCGTTTTAACATCTTGCTGTTTACTGTTTGCATCGCTACCTGGCTTGTCAGGTGCAAAATGACCTTGCCTCCAAGGAAGACCATGGTGTTTGGACTGGCCCGTGTGAATCCTGCAACCCAAAGAGCCCGCACAAAGACACTAGGCAACAACAACCAAAGATCTGTCCACTGTTTGATGTTTTGTTCGTGTTGGACATTTCCTACTTTGCTTCTTCGGTTGTTGCTCCACCCAAATTTCCACCGCGACTCGGGCGCATCTCCTTTAAGGCCGAGGACAAAAAGTGAGGCAAAGATTCTTTCGCCCACGATGACAGATCCCTGTCCTGCACCGAGGCCAGGGGTAGAACTCACAACCATCTCCCAGTAAAGTGCCACTTTGAAGCAGAACTTTTTGTCTCAAATTTGGCACTTTCTTTCGCCTGTTTTGTCCTACTATTACGAGAGTATCGAACTCAGACTCAACTCATGTAGATTTGGGTCACCCATTGCTCGACTCCTGCCACTCCATGGGCATACACCGGGGCCCATCATGCCACGGCCATGGCTGCTGTGAAAGTCAAACTTGCGTGGTCACATGACACCGCTGCTGAACGCAACATTTTTGTTCTTGATCTGTTTGGAGTTGGTCTCAAGATGTCTTAAGTGCTTTTAAAAAGTCTTCAGTCTCTGAATCTTAGTTTTTATACATGCATATATTCATACATTATATTTTTGTTGAAACTGGTTTCAGAGCCATGCAGCATCATGAAAACAGGTCATCACACAAGCCAGCTTACTAAGCTCACTTTGATTCGATTGTCGGTTGCAGTGTCTGTGTAGATGTTCCATCATCTGTCTACCGTCTGATCTCAGAAAATCGACACGTCTTCACAGCGGTGGTTCCAATTTTTTTCCAGGTCAGCCTTCTTGGCATTGAAAACTGCTCTGAGAATCAGCCCTCAGACACGACGCGCCAGTCTAGAACGGGTGCCTGCAGCAGAGTCCATCTTCGATTTCTTTGAGTCTTAAGCGCATTGCAGTTGACATTTATGTTCCTTAGATTGACTGTGTCCATGCATAAATGTAAAATCACTTGAAAAAAGTTTGTGTCACTGTGTTCATCACTGACAGAGAGTCACTCACAACTGCTCAGAATTTGGAAGAATCGAAGCCTCCGTATTTGATGTTGTTCCTGACATAGGCCTGGGAGACCTCAAAAGGGATGATCTTTCACCGAAGGGAAAGGCAGAAAGTACAAAAGAGAAAGTAGAAAGAGAAAATAGAAGACTGCACGAAGTAAGAAAGCAGTTCGAGAAAAAAATGAAAAAAGCAGAGAGAAAAAAAACAGTCAGAACGTACAAAACTCACAACTGTTCTTCTATCATGTTCTATCCGATGTGGTGCGGGTGGCAACTCATCCAATCTTTGCTCAAGCCAAGGGACCTGGATTCCGCTGTTTCGGACTGTGGCAATGATTCCTCCGAGGGCGTTTGGCCTAGGGTCGAGATGTCAAAACGAATCACATGAAACACCAACCTGACTAAGAATAGATGGAATGAAAAATCAAATGAAGTCATATAAAGTCAAGTCTTGAAATTTCGAAATGAAGTCCTTTGATGACCTTTCCTCAGCTTTCGGCATCCCCTTGACTTGGAGGACAATGGAGTCCACGCCTAGCTTGTCTGCCACGTACAAGGCCGCCTTCGCAAGCCACAAAGGTGTTCTCAACCACATGTTTCTTGAACCACTCAACCACTCTCAAACACGTCTTGCAAAGGCGAAATTCTTGTTTCAGTTTGAAGTCAATTCACTACTCCATTTCAGAAGTAAGGCTACTATGTAAAGCCTTTGCCTTCTCTTTATCTAAAGGATCAAACTTGGACTCAGATCTCGAAACTGAGACTAATATCCATATTGATGCGAAATGCTCAAGGTCAGAGAGTCTAAAATACATTAAAAATGAAACAGCTAAGAAATGAAATGCAAATCGTTTATATTGGATGCTTCTCAGAATGCCTCAACTGCTCGATTTGCATTCGGCAGCAAAACGCCTTAGAAGCCAATCGAAAACTCCAAAATCCGCCACCGGTGCAAAGCATCCAAGGTCGCAGTCACAAGAGGCTGAGGGCGGCAAGGTGACCTTTTTTTGTCTTTGGAACCCTTGATGAGTCTGAAACATCGAAAGGAGGACAGAAAAGCTGTGTTCGAAAGGCAAAGTGCTTAGTATGATTTTCATTTGTTCGAAAGCTGCATCACAGCATACACAACATGGACCCAGTTCGGCCGAAAATGGTCCTGCCATACATCTCTACTGCATGGGCTGTCTTTCAATATGAAATGTGTCCATAGTTCAACCTTGATTCCTGCAGTCTACAGGGCTTTGAAATAGACTTGTGGCTGGCAGTAGACCTAAGTGATGTGAGGGCCATCATGGCCTCTTTGATCCAAGCACTTCATTATCCTCAATACAACAAAATGACAATATGTACACGAGGCCAATGCTAGACATTGACTTTTTGGCTGGTTTTTTTCCCGTCCAAACTCCAAACCTTCTCCCTGAATCAGTCAATGTCGGGTTCTCTAAAATGCTTCCGCAGAATTCAACAAGTCTGAACTCTTGGTGAGAGAAAAACCAGCTTAGTTGAGTTCCACATGAAATCCTAGACTTGCACATTCTTGTGCCCGTGAATATCAACAGCACTGTAAGAAGTAGAGTGCACCAACTATGACACGTGCAGCTTCACCCCACTGAAGAGGCTGCCGTAGCGTTTCTCTGTTGTTCCCCAGACTACCTGCAGACGAAGCAAAGCAGAAGGTCTCAGCATTGGAAGAAGGCACTTGGGTCAAACAATGAAAGGAGATGTTCGTATTGAGATGATCATATTGCACTCGACCCAATGAGCACGGTATCATGATGAGAACGATGTCAAAATCCATGACTCAGCATGGATTGCAAGGGGAAAGAAGTCAGCGTCGAGAACTGAGAGAGGACTGGGCCATGGAAGTGTCGTTTTGGTGCTCAAGACTTCACAGCGATGGCAACCCTTCTGCCCCAACAGCATGACATCGCTAAAGCTGCAGACCTGCGTCGTACGACCCGGCCTCCCCTTTCTGGTCACAGAGGGCCACGTGGGTGTTGTTTTTGCTTTTCCGCACCGTCATTATCTCGGTCATGCGCGCAGCTATTGGAAATTGTCAGGGGCAACATGCATGTTGTCAGTTGTCAGCTGAGGCAATGACTGCCCTCTTCGCCAACCTCTTTTGACAAGTCAGAGCACGTTTAGAGCATGTTTAGAGCATACTTTTCTATGTCTTCACTGATTCATGTTCTGCCGTTGCTCCCTCGTGGCCTGTCGGACTTTGATACCTTCCCTTTCTTCACGGCTTCGAGGCTAACGCCTTAAGGACGAAACCCACAGTGATGAATTGCTGTCGAAGCGTCGACTCTGACACCGTGCTGTGCTTTCAGGGCTACCTATGACTCTTCAAGAACTTCTCTGTGAAAACATTGAACTCATTTGAACTACTTTGAACTCATTTGAACTTCTTCTATCGATTTCTATCTGTAATTATCTATCTGTCTCTATGTTTCAAATTAATTTCTATTCAACTCATTTTATCATATTCTATCTCTTTCCTTCTTCCATCAGTTCCTTAGGCCGTCGCGTCGTCGGAAGCTTGCCAGCAGGCCACTGGTTACTGCCTCACCGGAACATCAGCTGAGTCACCGGTTGGAGTCAGATGTGAATGGAAATGGTTCATACCCACTTTCAAAGAAATAGTGAAGTAAATATCTATAGTACAATTCTAATACTCTCTTAATAGAATTCAAACTTAATGAATTTCATATATCTACAGTACTATTTTGTATTGTTTTCATTAACCACGTTGACCACTTTTGTTCATTGACCACCTATCACTGCCTGCTTCTCACCTCATGGCCGCTGCGCTAAACCACTGACGCTGCACGAGATAAGGAACCGGCAACTGCGCTCATTGCACCCATGCCGCTCCAGCGTGCCTCACAAATACAGTGCCAGCACATTCGGAGAGACAAAATGCATATGTTGTATTAATATCTATATGTTTCCATTCATAGAAAGTCTATCATAAACAGAATCAATAAACATTCATAGAAACATTCATAGAGTCAATTACAGAAAGTTTACTCATAAACATTCATAGAAAGTCTATCTAGAAAGTTTATGAAAGTCTGTCCGACTTCTCACAGAAAGCATGGGATGCTTCGGCCTCGGCAAACTCATTCTTCAGTCTGTGAACCTCAGAGTTCTCATGGCAGCGTTGTGACTGCAGAATTTGAGCTTTTGAAGTTCAGTGCCTGCGCAACGCTGGGCTTGATTTGAGCACCTTGGGAGGCCAAAATTCAAACAACTTCGCCAACAGAAACTCGAGAGGTTGCAGGATTGACATGTAAACAGTGACAGAAAAACAGAAATGGCATTTGAATAGATTATGTAATATAATATGTAATCATTATGTCATACATTTGAATGATCACTTCAGATGCACAAATTCAACATGGACACCTCGTGGAGCCACAAAGGCATGACACAGCGGTAGCCTAAGCTGAGAATGATTCAAGGCTGAGCGAAGAAGACATCTCAAAACATGCAATGAATGGATCAAGTCGTACCAATTAAGAGTAGAAAATCAAGTCAAGGTTTGATTTGTAAAGCACATCATTTTTGGTTTGTACCGCTCAGATCTGTTGCTCTTCGGCAGACTCGTCGATTCCAAAGCTTACATTCCTTCCAACACTAGGTACGCCACAGCGCAAAGGCCAACCACCGCCTGAGTCTTGAAGGTCTTGGCTTTGAAAACGCTAAAGTCGGCAATGGCAAGCACGTCTCTGACAGTATATCCGAAAAAAGAAATCGAATCATTGGAATCCTTTGGCCCGAAATTCCAGCGCTCAGCTGCCAACATTTTTTTCCAGCGCCCAACCTGAACAACGAGTACTCTGCAGTGATGTTTTGGTGAGTTCTGATGAGGTCCCTGCTCCGCGACTCTAAGAGAGACCCTGGGCCCTTGAACCGAAACGGCAGCACTCAAAGCCTCAGAGCACCTCGAGAGAAATAGAAGAGAATGTAAAAGATATGAAGAATGCGAAAAATATGAAGAATATATAGAGAATATGAAGATATTGAGCATATGTGAAGAAGAGAAAAATATGAAGATATGGAACAGAAAGAAAGTGCGAGAGAGAGAGAGAGAGACAGACAGAGAGAGAGAGAGAGAGACAGAGAGAGAGAGGGAGTGAGAAGAAGAAGAACAAAGAATAAGAATGAGAAAAAGAAGAGAGAAAAATGGAGAAAAAAATAGAGAAAAGGTAAAGGAAGATCAGAGAAAGTCTTGAAAGTCTTGGACCTGGCGACTGGTGCTCTCCTCGCGGTGTTTCCATTTACACTGGAGGGTGCTGTCAGTAGCGGTAACGTGCTCGGACATGACCCGAGCATTTCCCCAGGTCTCACGCCTTTTTGGATGCCCAGTGTGGTCTTTGCTCGGGAAGATCGGTGTGCCTCACTTCTTTTTGTCGGAGCCAACGACCTGTTCATAGAAATCCATCTTCTTCTGCGCCTCACAACGTGCGACAACGTGTGACGGGTCGGTGCAACGTGAGTGCCAACGACGTGTGAGAAGGTGCAGTCCGTGTTTTACTTATGTTGCACCAGGAGAAATGGGCGCAGTTTGCGACTCTAAGATGGTCTCCTCTTTGTGTGCTCCCGGCGGCCGTTGATCGCAGATGACCATCACATGGCGCGTGATCTCCTGCCGCCGACTCGATAAGAGTGGAAACACCATGGGATAGGACTTGTTGTGATTGCTGAAGTCATTGTTGCTTAAGAGATCTTAAGAATAACCTTTTCAACACTTGGTAGTTCATGATCTGTCAATTGTTGATATCAACCATGTTTTAGCCACTCATGGCCGTGACAACATGAGGTGGTTGGCATTTCTGGAGGCACAGGCGGCTACCAGGGAGCTGAACTTCACAGGGATGGATGGCGTCCTCTCGTGGCTCTCGTTTGGGCTTCTCCTCCGCTGTTTCGGACGGCATCTTTCGGACCTCAGTCGTGAAGCCTTTGAGGAATCAATGGAGACTTCAACAAATGAATATGGACGTGACTCCTATGTTTTTCAAAGCAGCTCTATCACATCTAATGACTTCACGTCTTCCACCGCTTCCAAACACATTTTGATGAGGTGGGAGTCGAAGTTGACTTCAAGAAATTTGTTGAAGTTTGCGAAGCAGTCTCCGCGCCTGCCAAGCCCAACTTCGCGATACTTGAAGCTTTGGTCAACGGCTGCGGTTGTGCAAAGCATTGCAGGATTGCTAGGCTGTGCTGCCGTTGTGCTCAAAGGGGTTGCAGGGCGGCAACGACTTTTCTGCCTTCCAAAACATGAGAATTCCGAGCTCTTTGTTTCACAAAGAATTGCGGTCAAAGATGGTTTAAGGTTGACTTAGTCAGACTTCGTCTCAATTTATGTACAAAAAATAATGAGCAGCTGGCTACAGAGCTCAGAGCTACAAATAAAATTCACGAGCAGCAGCAGTTTCAGTTGCTGCTGCTAACAGCAACAACTTGAAATGCAAACTCTGCGGGAGATCCAATGGAAGAAGTGCAATGAGGCGTCAACTTCTCGATTCCTCGCGTTCAGCCAACCACGCCACAGCACTTTCAACCTAGAAGCCGGCTCAGGATACAAGGAGCAAAGGGCTAGAAGACACAACATGGGGGCCCCTTGCCCTCTGGTAAACTAACCTGGAAATGAATAATCCACCATTTTGCAAGGAAAAACCCTGAGAAATCATCCATTGAAATGGTGCATTTTCCTTTGCCATGTTCGTTCGCAGGGTAAATACCACAGCTTCACAACAGGCCCCGCAGCAACGTCGCAACAGCTAATTGGGAGCCCCTGCTGAGGAGCAGCGTTGTGCAGCTTCTTTGGCAGCGTCGGAAGGGAAGCCGAGCCTCATCTTACCCGCTGGCGGGTCGCAAAAAGATCTGCCAACAAATGTTTTCTGCAGGAAAAAAACGACCCGAGGAAACCAAGTTCGACTGCAGGAATCTGCAGGAAAAAATGACGATCCCAAGAAATGTTACAGAAAGTACATAGTTTCAACATATTTCATATTTCTGTTTCAGTTTCAAGTGTCCTTTGTTCAGCCCGGAGACTCCAACAGCTGGTTCAGCAATCCTGGAGATCGAAATCTTCGACCGACTGTTCCCATCAAAGAACGGGGCGGGTGGCATTGTGTGTCTTATCCCAGGCCTCCTAAATCGAAGTCGCACATTTCTTGGCACATCAAAAAAACAGAAGAGAGCCCACATATGATTTGAAGTGGCATTGGAACTGCAAAGGAAAGAAATGCGTTCCAAACATTTCGAGGCTTTCGAAGCTGTCTCACTTGAACCCGTCTTTCTCAACTCGGCCGACCCCAGTGCCACCTTGGTCACCATAACCCTCGGATCGCCCTTGTTGACCACCTCAGAGAACGCAAGGAGAGAAGGTTCGTCTTTTTCCCACTGTGAAACCCACAGGAAAAGCCGGGCCCTTTTTCGAGAATGTGAAGTGTCTGAAACTTGTCACCCACATGTCTCCAACTGGACCTGGGTGCAAAGATTTCTCACAGTGATAGTCTCCTTTTCATTAGCCTGGCGCAGTTGGCATCCGAATAGGCCACATAATGATATGTGGCATTGATAGGCCATTTTTGCTTTTTGAATCAAGATAGATGTTTGAAGCTGCATTTGGTGCAATGCTTACATTGTTTACTTCCCCCCCCAACCATTTCTTGGGATCATGGTTTGTCTCTTCATAGCTTCGCAAGATCTGCTTGCTATTTTCAGTTTTCAACCTTGGCTTTGTAGCATCCTCTCAAAAAATCAGCCTCTTTTTCGCATTTTCTCTAACGATGGAGTTCACCTTCCAAAATTTTGATTGGAACGTCTCATCCCAAACTGCCTGCTTTTGTCTTCAATTCCTGGAAGTATTCTGCTTTCACCTATTCTTTAGGGTGTCTTCAAGTATTCTGCTTACCATGAGGTTGGGTCACAGTCGGCTGTAGTTATTAGTGTCTTCGAGCATTTCTTCAAGCTTTCTGTAGTCAAAGTCAAGCATATCTGCCATCCGAGGCTTGTGACCTGATCTGTTTGCTAACTCGCGAAGAGCACGACCAGCGGCAGCCGCTGCTGCCTTCGCCAGACATCAAAGTTTTACATCTATCTAACAGATAGGTATCATGAGGCATCCATCCATTCTATCATCCATGTTGATCAGTTGATGGTAATTTGATACAGAAGTTCACCAAGTTGCAACTTGTTTAAGCACTGAAAAAGTGTAGTAAGCTCCAAAAGATGGATCTTGTCACAGTTTCACAGTTTCTCCGTTCGATGTTTTCCATGTCTTTCTTCAGTACCACGAACGTTTCACCCAGGGAAAGACACTTCGTCTTCACCTCCACTTCGGGAGATACCGCGGGGAGCTGTGGCAGAGCCGGCTCCGGCGCACGCAGCTTCTGGGCAAAGGAGAACTCCAAGGCCTACAGAGGAACAGAGAAAAAGTAGAAGAAAAGAACAAGAGAAAAATGGAGAAAAAATAAGAATATAAAGAAGAGATAGAATATAGAGAATATATAGAAGAGATAGAAAATATAGAGAAAGAATAGGAGGATAATAAAGTAGAGAAGAAGATTACAAACCAAAGGATGATACGAAATCCGAAATGAGAATAAAGAAACAAATAAGCAAATCTTGCACTCATTATGAAATGAAATAAGAATAGACCCCGAAAAAATAGAAAAAACAGGTAAGGCAATGAATAAGAAATAAAAACGAATACTAAATAAAAAGGAGAAAAAGTAGTGAGACTCAAAATGAGAATGAACAAAAGAAGAGAGGAGAAAGAGAAAAAGAAAAAGGAAAAAGGGTAATAAGTTACACTTACAGCGATTACGAGAGCAGAAAATTACAAGCTCAAAGAATATTGGACCTAAGAAGAGGCCGTTGTTGGAAAAAGAGCAAAACCAAAGAGAAAAAAAAGGAAGAGAGAGAAGAAAGAACGTAGGAGTAAATGTTCTACATGTGAAGAATTTGAATGGTACGGCATTTCCAAAGCATAGGGACACTCGGGCAAAAAGATTCCTCCTGTGAGAATAGATTTCCTTTGAACTGCACCTGTCACAAAGACTGAGCAAACAAAGCATCAATGGCCAATGCTTGCAGTTTAAAGGGCGCATTAGTATGTCGTGTGAGGACACAAGGCAAAAAGATAACGGACTGCAGGGAGGACTGGCAAACACAGAGTCTTCCTAGACAAGGCATGCTGCCGTGCCTCAAAACTTAGGCAAATGCAGGAAAGAAAAGAAGCATTGAAAACTAAGCATGAGAAAATCAGAAAAGAGAGATGAAGAAATAGAAAACGAGAGACCATTCAAGCAACCAGAGACTGAGATCATTTAATGACCAATACCAAGATCAGCAATGCTCGTGAAATTTCCTTGAGATTGTTCTTGGCACACCTTCGCACATGCACAGACACACATACCTTGACTTAGATTTGCAGAAGTTTGATGCTCAGAAGACCAGGAAGCACCTCAGCAGTCTCCTGGGCAAACTGAGTCGAGAACAAAGAAAGAAACTCCAAACGAAATCTGTAGAAAGCAGAAATCTGTAGAATTCTTTCTGCGGTTGGAAAAGCACAAACCCTTGGGTTGTCATGAATAGAAAAGGTTGGAAAACTTCGATTTTCAAACTCTGCACAGAGCAGGCTCCTTTGCCATCTGAGTGCTACGTTTCAAGGTCCACTCCACCGCTGCCTGGGATCACAAGTGGACTGCCAGTTGCAAAGATTGACCTTTCCACGATGTAAGCACAGAAAAGGAAAACCATGGAAAACCTTTGAGGCTTTAAATATCTTTTGAATGCAGAAACAGCATATTTCAAATAATTTCGATCATTTTCAACGTCTCTGTTTCGTTTGGAGAGCCTCTGCAGAGGAGAACTGGCCTGCAGCCTCTTCAGCAATGTCCTGAGAGTGGCAGCTTCAGAATGACTTTGACGATTCTCAGGAGGGACCACAGATCTTCCTCGAAGAGATTTCATCCTAATCAAACTCATCAAAACTCAACAAAACTGAAAGGTTTTCTTTGATCTTTCCTCTCTGACCACGGCAGCTTTTATTCAGATTCTTTATGAGAGAAACCTTTACAAAACAGAGACAGGCTGAGACAAGCTAGCATGATCTCAGCCGGGCATTGTTCAAATCATTTCAAAGGTTTGTCAAAGGTGACAAACCGTCCTCTAGCCCTTGCAAGGGCTGTGAAAGACACGCCGTTTTGGACAACATCCAACTAGGGGTTTCTTTTTGAATAGGGGGTACCCCTAAAATGGCTGGTTCATTACTATAAGTGGCTAACAGCGGATGACTTGGGGGTACCCCTATGACTTGAGAAACCACTAACTGCATCCATCTTTACTGCAAGGATCTGCGCAGTCCTGGCTGAAACCCATCGCAACCAATTGCGACGCCACGTCCTTAAAGAAGAGGGGTCCAGATTTGCTTCCAGGATCTGATGGAAGAGCATTGACATAAACAAAGTGAGACCAGTCCAATCCATCTGTACAAAGATTTCTTTGGACAAAGCATTCTATACATATATATATATATATATATATCTGCTACCCGGTACCATATATATATATATATATTTGAGTGTGTATGTGTATGTTTTTATTTATTTATATATCTATTTATCTATTTATTTACAGTATATACAAATATGACACATGGATACAAAGGAACAAATGGTATCTCGTAGCATGGCCCCATCGCTCCCTGCAGCGCCGTACATCTTTGAGCGCGTGACACTGTCTTGTGTTGCCGATGCCTCACATTTCCCATTCTCAGCTTCTATTGCAGCAGATAGAAACCTTCTAAAAGCGAGATCTAAAAGCAAAATCAATCAGCAGTTTCATTCAAAAGTTTTCTGTAGAGAATGATCAGAATGATCTAGTTTTGTTTGCCATTCAAAGATCAACATGGCCTTCTTGGCTTGCTTTTGTACAGGTGGCGGTGGTGGTGGCAAGGGGTCCTTGACAGCGCAGGGGTGAGTCGATCTCAAAGAAACTTCTGCAGTAAGGAACTTCTGCTTCAGTCAAAAGTCGAGGAGGAACACCAGAGACTGGAGAGACTAGAGAGGGTGGAGAGCCTTCGGATTAAAGTTTGAGATCATGAAGAAAGAGAAAGAGAAAGAGAAAGATGAAGAGAGAAAAAGAGAGAAAGAGAGGGAGAGAGTACAGAGGGAGGGGGGAGAAGAGGGAGTAGGCTCAGGGACAGAAAGGTTGTTGCAGCAAGATTGAGCTTCGGCCCACCCTTCTTTTCACATTAGCGTCAACCGATCCATATTCTGAATCTGAAAAGACTATGTACAGTTGCTCAGTAGCATCATCACTCAGGTTTGGCCTGCCGAATCAAAGGACTCCTACAGTGTGAGAGATAAAAAGTGAACTCAACCATCAGATGCCATCAGGTCTAACAGAGTCTAACATCAAGCAACACGCTGTAGTCGACCCTGCCTGGCTGTCCTCCTGGGACACAGAAGCATCGTGCTGCACTGTACAAGCTTGACATCCGCGCCTGCGCTTTCTGCTTCATACGCTCGATGTCAAATATCACTCCTCGAAACATTCTTTCCTGCAAAGCAACGCAGCAACTGCAAAGCAACATCTTCAAGCTACGAAAAGAAATCTTTGTGATAAATGACAAGCTTAATTAGTTTTTGAAACAAAAAGTTCTGTTGCTTCAATGTCTTCAGATGAGCTACATCTTTCTGTTGCTTCTAAATGCGTCAATATCTTAAATGTCTTTCTCTTTCTCCTTCCTCTCCTTCTCTTTCTTGTCTTTCTTCTCTTTGTCTAAAATCTAGGAGATGCAAAGCAAAGGTTTTTTATGTTTTAAGGATGTCTTTCCAAGTGTTCTCTTTTTCTTTCTCTTTGTGTTTCTCTCCTTGTCGATGCTTCTGCTCATCACGGCATAGCTCGCTGTAGCGATGGTCGCCAAGATGGCGAAGCCAAAAATCACCGCTGGGACGTTGGTCTTTTTCGAAGGCCGAAGCATGGTGCCGATGTCGAAGCCAATGGCGGGCGAAGCCAATGGTGGGCTAAGGTATGGCTGAAGCCATGGAAGTTTCTTGAGCCAAATGTGAGTACACATTACCAAACATCTTGAAGCTGGTTGTTTACCAATTGTTTTCTCGCATGTGGAAAGAATCAAACAGATTACATCATATTACAATGATTTAAAACCTATATTCTTTCAGAATTTTCAGAAATTTAAACCCTTCGCATGGCGCAGATCTCCTCTGGGACTTTCTGCGAAGTAGGAGACCTCGAGCGTCAGCACTCTCAGATCTCTCAGGTCTCAGGTTTCAGCTCATTGCTGTGTCCCGGGCAGATCTTGCAACCGCACAGCCAGGAAGTCTGCACCCTCCTGAGAGCAGACACAGCTAAGCACTTCGGAGACTTCGAACTTCGCAGACTCCAAAACACACAACAGACATCCACAGCTCGCATTCTTCGCCCATTTCGAACCATGAATTGAAACATATTGAAACCATGAATTGCCTACTTTCGAACCATGTCCCCCACCGGCACCAATCGACAAGTACACACTGGAATTGGGCAGGCAGATAAAGCATAGCAAGGGAATAGCTGACAGTGGTCGCTAAAGTACACCTGTTTAGGGACCAGAAGTGGGCCGAAGGTTAGTTTCAGGAAACGACAACTGCACTCCTTGCGGAAGAGTTTGGGGACCAAATCGAATCTTGTTGCTTGCAGGGTGGTGATCGGAATGGCAGGGAGTTGGAACCACACTGCTTTCTGCCTGCTCGTGTCAGTGTTGCCCCTAACCTGTCAGGTGGAAAAAATGTTGTATTTTTTGAAGCATGGAAGAACACGACATGCTGTGCAATTTTTTGACGACGACCGCGAATACTCGTTCCCATTCAACACAGAAATTGAAGAACCAAAGGATTATGATTGGTTTGGCATTGGTGCCGCAGTAGCTGAAATTGCCATTTTGCCCAATTTGCCAGTTCCTGGAAACCTTGATGAGCAAGACCTTCCTCTTCCTAACTCTTCTTGATAGCAACACTTGACTCTTCATGCTCAACACTTCAACAGATTTCAACAGATTTCAACGGCTACACTTCACTGTGCTACACTTCTCCTCCAGGAACCACTTCGGACCTTGGCAGGTCGACAGGTCGACAGGTCGATCGGTCGACAGGTCGACAAGTTGACCATGGAATGCGGCAGCTGAGCTGAGGCCATTGACGCACTCCGTTGTGGCCGCCGCCGAAGGTCACCAATTTCCTGAAGTCAACCGCTACAAACTTGCGCAATTCTCAATGGAATTCTCAATGGAATGCTCAAATCTTCAAAAAATGAAAAAAATGATTGGATTGGAAGATTGAAATCGCACTGGAAGTTTGATGTCAAACTGCATCGACCAAAGAAGCACCCTGCTATCTGCTTCCCTGAGGTCGACGCCTTACTTCAGATCCCCAAGCACGATGAAGGTCATAGGTACTGGGCATTCGAAGTCTCTCAACTCAACTCACACAGCTTGTAACCCAACAGCTTGGGCAGCTGGGACATGATCGATTTCCTGATTACCTGGTGGACCATCTCAAGGCTAGACTAAGATGACAAAGTCACTCCGACTTGCTTTGAAACCTGACATGTTTGCCACAACTTCTCTGTGGCAAGTATGGGGTATGAAAAACAAACGTTTTATCTATCTGACAGGTTTGAGCTTCAACTCATGAGTTTGATGTGAGAGGCTTGATTTTCAAGCCATCATTTCACCTCAATTTCTGTCTACAAGTCATTGGTCCAAAGTTAACTCCAAGTTGCTGATGGGGAAGTATGAATTCCTGCCATCAACACGTGTTCGAAATTCTCCAAGCAGGATGTGTTTAAGAGGCGCGTCACATTAAACCAAATCTTCAGCAAAAGTATGGGAAAATTGTTCTGCAAGTTTCTGCCAGCCCAACATCATCTTCTGCAGTCGCGAAGAGAGCAGGGGACCTTCCACGAGAACTTCAACGAAAATTGCATTTAGTTGTGCGTGGGTTTTTGTGTCTTTGCAAAGTGCCGCTAGCGTGCAATCATTTCAGATTGCGTTCAACCCGGAAGACAAACAGTCACTCTCAAGAACTGGCAATGGAAAAACTGGAAAACCGCCTTGCCATCGGAGCACTCCGTATTGGCTGCAGGTCCTGAAAAATCGAATCATGAGTGAGCTAGTGCATGTTCAGTAGCTACCTTCCGCACTACCTTTTGAAGTTGAGTGACTGCCAAAGCAATTATTTTCCGGCTAGCCATACGAATGCAGACTTGAGCACCGCTACATGCACATCGTTTTACTTGCCTAAGTTGAGCACGTTCCATTTTTGGGGGGGATGAGGTCCAACATTTCAAAAAGGACCATATGTCTTCATTATATTGAAAATAGTTACCAAAATGATGACATTGACATCTCCAACAGCAAGGCACACCTCGATGTCAAAGTTCGCACGCTCCAAGATCTCCCTCCGCACGCGGCTTAGGGCCATGTTCCTAGCAATCAGTCGTAGGCACTCAGCTTCCGAAGAAATCTGCAAGGGAAGATGCTGAAAACGTGCTGAAGATGCGAATCAAACCTATGAATCTTAGAAGTAGAGTTTAAATATGTTGAACGGCGGTCTTGATGATGTTCAATGTTTTGTTTTTTCATTTTGTCCAAGCCTGTACTGAGACATCAAGTTTTGACAAGTCTAGGACTAGGAGCCCAGCATCATAAACTCAGGAATGGGTATCTGGCCTGGCACTGGAACAGAAGGGAATAGATCGAAACAAAGAATAGAATAATAGAGGATATAGAATAACAAGAATAGAGAATATGTAGAATGATAGAGAGAATGGAGAACTCCAATGCTGAACACAGCATGGCAACAGCTGATAGACTCGCAGGAGCTGCTGTTGACCAGTTCTTGCGCCACCAGCGGCAAATTGCCTCAGAGAAGCGCAGATGGGATCTGTTCAAGCCTTCTCGCTCTATTTCTCTCTGTTCTTCTGTATAGTTCTACATTATTCTATGATCTATGTCATTCCATATTCTATCTTCTGTATTTCTCTCCCTTTCTCTTTTTGAGTTCTGAAGAAATGTCACCACCAACTCGGTTGAGGACTGAAGGGAGAGTCCAAGACCATGGCACTGATGCTCCAATCCTGCAACACAGCAACACTAGGCCTTCAGCATCCTCAAGCTCATTGCCTCCTCATTTTCCTCCAAGGCCATGGGGCTCGTGGCAACCTTGTGCTCGCCATTTTGGGGGTTCACCTGTCCTCGGCAGCTCGAAGAATCGAGGTTGCAGCTCCCATGGACCTTGCGGACGCTCATCTGTGTATCGTTGCAACTGATGGCAACTACAACGGATGACCATTTTTGAACAATGACCAAGTTTGAATTAAACCACGATTCACATCGACTCAATTTCGTTTCTCTGCTGGCAGCGAACTTGGTTAGGCATCGAGTCATACTTGACTCGTACAGTAGCAAAAAAGAAGTGCCTTTAGCCTGGAGTCTCAGATACTATACCTGAAAAGACTTAGCGCTGGCCTGCCCCAGAGTCCAAGGTGGGTGACTCCCGAGGATCTCAAGTGTTCAATCAGAACCTGGAACTTTGAACTGACTCACAAACAATAACATAGACCTTCTATCTCCCATGTCTTTACATGTTTGAGTTGTTTGCAAAAACACGAACTTATAAAGTCGCTACTACAATCTCTGAGTGATGTTTAATTCTGTTTATACATTGATCTGTTTATGTTCCATCATTTTCAATCATTTTCATGGGAGCAACGCAGTGAACATCTCCGACCTTCAAATCCTGCTGCTCGAAGTGGCCAAGTGAGATGAACTCGCCTTCGCTGAGACCGGACCTGGAGCGGAGCTGGAGCTGATCCCAGATCCGGAGCTGAGGCCGTCGAGGCGTTCACCCAGAGAAGTCCAAAGTGCAAAGCATCATTTTCCTCGACAAAATCACCTCAGCTCAGCAGCCCAGCAGCTCAGCAGCTCAGCTTCTGAGGAAAAAGGAGACAGTTGGAACTAGTTTTTTGCAGTTCATAACTCGTGCAACTTTGCAGTGGCGAAGTTTATGAACTGCCAAAGCACTTGAAGGACATCCATCGCTTCCAAGCGCGAGGAGCAGTTGCCGTGCAAGTAGATAACGCACCTGAGAGTCTTGGCGGGGAATACGCCATGCTACAAGAGGCGCTCCAGACGCTCTTAGGCCCTTGCGTGTTCTGAGGTTTCTTTGGAAACATGCCTAAGTGTCAAGCCTGTGTCCCATCTCCTGTCCTATATATTTTCATGCTTTGAATCATTGCCTTAGGATCTGTTTTGTGAATCCTTCGAAATGAGCCTATTGGGAAAATAAAGAACGACGGAGTCACCCCATTCAAAACAACAGGCTCTCCACCACGGAATGCAACAAACACAAAGGAGCGCAGTTCCAACGTCGAGGAGCAAGGCACAGTGAACGACAACTGAGTGGCAAACGAAAAAGACTGCAGGACAACAGCATGTCTCGATGATTCTTCAGCTGGAAGTCCTGCAGACAGGGTCCTTTTTTCGATGGGGGCAGTTTCCACAGTCAAAATGTTCCGAAAAAGTGCAGCCCTTTTTCAATGATGGATGAAGTTTCGTGAAGTTTCATGAAGTTTCATGGTTTTCAAACGGATTAACAAATGGATCCCGGCCCAGGGATGCCATCCTCTCTGCTGCAGACTTGCGATCCCAATCGAAACTTGCTTGGCCCCAGGTCTGACACCTTGTACTGTGACCTGTGGACATTCCAAGACTTCCAATGTCCAATCAAATGATTCAAAGAAAACAGCTGTATTTCCAATCCATTGAAACCTATGGAAATGATTCAACCTCAATAAAATTCAATCCATTAAAATCAACTTTGAATTCCTCTTTGGAATTTTTGTCGAATGTCTAGCTGAAGCATTTTGCAGGCTCCCCTGTGTCAGCCTCGGTGGCCGTATGATACTCTTCCACAGGATGTCATATGAATCCGACAGCAACGAGCTCCAGGAAATGGTATCCATACCTCAAGAGGTTGCATTAAAAGAATTGGAAGGATTCATGGCAAGCGATCTCCGCGACAGCCTTGTGGCAGCCATCTGCTCAGCTACCTCAAAGTAACGATCAACTGGCTGTGTGTGTGTCATTGGCCACCTGTGTGCAATGTTCTTAAATCAGGAAACTATCCAAGAACACTTCTCATAAAAGGTGTCAGGTTTTGCACTTCCAGATTTTTGGGTAACTTCAACGACTTGTTTGAAACAAACCTGTTACGCGATAGACTGCGAAAAAACATGTTCATCTACGTGCATCGGACCAATTCCATTTTTCAAAAACATGTACTTTTTTTGCATGCGCCTTGTCTTGATCAAATCGGTTGAATTCGCCATGATTTTGTCTTTTCGAGCCAACCAGCAGACCATGTATCAAAAGTCTACAACGAATTGTCAAACACCACGCTATGTCTACAGCATTGCGACAAATTGGCATGTCAAACTTTCATATGCCATCGGAGCAGATTGCAAATGCTGTAGGGCGCACTGTGCCCTGCTGCGCGAGTGTCTTTTCGCCATGGCAATGTGCTCTTCACAGCTCAAGCACTGGAAACCCAAGCCTAGCCAGGCAAGGGCGCCAAGTGCCTACCAACCCCAGACAATCCCAAAATATCCCAAAATACGAAAGAATAAGAATATGTAATATGATATTCTGAGAATATGTGAGTTGAGTTGTGACATTTATTCTACGTGTCGACACGCAAGCGGGAATTATATACAGTATTCGGACTGTCACCCTGGGTGGTATGAAAGCAAGCAAATGGAGGCAGCGCTTCTGCCCTTCGAATTGAAACAATATAAACTAAGGCCAGACTGTGGTCTGACTTCACCTGCAGCTGGGCCGGCATTAGTTCAAGGTCGCGTATTGGTCCACAACTTTGCCGGCGCCCCAGCAATAGACCGACTGATTACTAAGGCGTGCACAAGAGAAAGCGTTGCCACAGGCCAATTCCGTGGCATCCACTTGGCCACTTCCATCCTCCAATTGGACCAAGGTTCCCAATACATCACTTCCATCGTCACCCAAATTGGCGGAACCCGGATTGTTTGGTAAACTTTGGCCATTTCCATTGGAGCCCCAACAGGTGACGCCGTTGTTGGTCAAGATCACACATGTGTGGAAACTGCCTGCAGTAATGAATTTTGCATCTTGACCCAAGGGAACCGTGGCCAAATTCTCACCCATTTCATCAGGTCCATCTCCGATGTTGTCTGTGTTGCCATTGCCAAGCTGACCTCTTGTACTGGCACCCCAGCACTTTACTTTGGAAGTGTTGAGCAGAGCGCAAACATGCTGGGAGCCAATAGCCACCTGAACGGCGTGATGTCCACCTCCCAAGTCCACTATCTCCGGAACGGATGATGTCGCATCGCTTGGTATGCCTCGGCCCAACATGCCACCGCCTGAGAAGCCATTGAAACCCCAACAGGCCAAGGAGTTGTTTTTGAAGATAGCACAGGTGGTGTGCCCTCCTGCAGCTACATCTACCACCTCGTCATCAAAGACAAATGGCAAAGCATCTCCCATCTCACCGGCTTCATCACCAAGGGCTTGAGAAGTTGCTCGGGCTCCTTGGCCAAAATCGTTGGATCCCCAGCACTTCATCTTGCCATTGTTCACTAGAGCGCAGGCATGCCAATCGCCAAGCACCACCTTCAAGATCGGGTTTGAACCTAAATCTACAACCGGCAAGTCATCTCCCATGGTAGTTGCATCTGCTCCCCGGTTCGCGGTATCTCCAAGACCCAATTGGCCTTTGTTGTTTCGACCCCAACATTTGACGGAAGAATTGTCCATCTTGGCGCATGCTGTGAAGGCCTCTCCAGCAACTCCGATTGAGCCAAAGACATCCACAGCAGTTCGGCCAGCCCCAAGCGCCACATAGCCCGCACTCGCACTGTCGCCGAGCACGCTGAAGTCGTCGGGGCCACCATTTGGAGCGGAACGGTCACCGATACACTTCAAATTGCTCGGGGTTGAGGTGATTGGCGTTGTAGCGCACAAAGCCAGGGTGGAAGAAGCCATTGTAGAAACCTCTGGAGTTTCAAGCATTACAAAACGAACACATTGTAGAAACCTCTGCAAAATTTCACACAAATGTCTTAAATTGAAATCTTGTCATGTGACCAACTGGTGACCAACCCATAGCAACTACAAGATGCTACAACGGTGACCGTGAAATCCACCGGCCCAGTCTGCCGATCGCAAGCTTACTTACAGGCGTCTCATTGTCTTAGCGATGCTGATGAGTAGGACGATGATTCTTTGTGAGATCTAGATGATGCGCAAACATGCGCAAACCATGGCAACCGTATCTTGTCTACCTATATTTCGATGTACTTTTAAGACCTCGGCCATTGACATACTCGCAAGACCCTGAGGCCTCGTATCCTTGTTTATTCGTACTAGATATCTGTTTTGCTCAGACTTATATTGCAAATCCAATCCAAAATAACAATGTCTCTGCGGATTCTATGTCGAGCAGTGTGTCAGGCAATGCCGTACAACGTTTGGCTTTCAATTTTGTTCGGTCACTTTGTTTGCTATCGTTTCTGACCCATGTTTGAAAAGATTCAAAAGGTGTCCAGTGCAACCTCCCAAGATGCACATCGCAACAAGTGCACCAGCCAGCAACAACCAATCGAAAACATGAACTGCCACGAATGCAAAAATTCTCTGGTCATCTTCCAATCTCACCTATCACTGCATTTCTCACAACGCCAAACCATGGGTCCAAGTTTGAAAACATTACGACATATTCCAACCCCAGGTCAGTTGTGGCGTCCCATCGCAACTCGAAACCGGCATCGAATCAAATGACGTCCATCTCCATCAGCTTTTGCATGCAAACAAGTCACGGGAAAGAACGAGGCCGGAAGTGTGGTCGTCGTTGTAGTTGTGGTATCGCAAGGCACACCTGAGTAAAGTCAATGTGTAAAACACAGAAGATTCCAAGTGATGAAAGTTTCACCCCAAGAGCCCATCGACGCTAGCTATAGGTTTATAAAGTTTCCTATCACGTGGCGTGCCTCTTAACCGGGGCTGCAAATCACGCACAAATCATCCAGGCAACGTCCAAAAGCAAAGGTGCGCAATTGAAAAATTGACAAATATGGAAGGTGATGAAAGACACTTTGTACGTGTTTCATCCATTCCCGATCACGCTTTACATACAGAAAGCCTTGATAAAGTTGGTTCCAAATAAAGTACATATGTGAAAGGATGCGTTTTTCACGCCAGTCCAAAAATTATGGTACAGGTCACAAGAAGAAACTTCAGTAAATGGCAAACTCCATTCTTGGTATGCTGAAATCCTTTGCGTCTCCCTGCTTTTTCCAAATTCAGAAGTAGCACATACGAGAAAAAAGGTTTGAGGCTGTTCGCCACACTACAATTGGACGCCCAGCCCAGGCGACGGATTGATCAAAAGAAGTTTGGAAGAGAAACGTTCAAGCTACAAACGACTGGATGCTCACAGCAAGACACTGTCTCACAACTAGAGAGTCTGGGAGGGAAAAGGTTTTCACAAAAGCTGCAAATGTCAGTGCAAGTGTGCGTTTTGAATGCAGGCTGACAGGATGCGCATGCACAAACCCGTATTTTTTATCGCATAAAGTTGCGTGTCTGTGTCTGTTAGCTATAGGGTCTGCAGGACGAAGGTTGCGAACTGTCTTCGCTTGTCGCTCGATCGTCGCTCAATCCTTGCAGGGTCCTCCGATGGCACGCGAGGCTCAAGTGATTTTCCAATTCGTGCCATTGCGGTTCTCACGCGGTGTGCGCGTGGACAGTCAACGCAAAAGATGAAATGCATCTGAATCTACAGCATCCTGCAGGAATCGCTTGAACTTTTGCTGCGCCATCTTGATTCCCACGCCGACTCTTGGTGAGGGAGTGTATGGTCCGCGCTAAGTAGCCATGGCAGAGGATGTGGAGGAACGTACTGTGGGGCGCACGCGAAACCAGGCTAACTAGAAGCAAGAGCAGGGTCCCAGTGCAGATTTGGGGATTCTACGTGGGCGCAAAGATGAGCTGCACCCCGAATGCTTTGCTGAGTGGCGAGTGCCGATTTTGCTTCTGAAGAGAAACACATGATCAGCTGACTGACCTTAATCTTTGGATATCTGTTTGTGGTGCTGCCGCACCATTCAAAATGCATTCTGGCAACGTGGATGAGTGAAATTGAGCGCACAGAAACTAGACCTGAAAGCTCTGTTCAACTCCGATGTAGCCAGGCGTGATCCCGAGCTGTCGTTTTACTACAACTCTTTCGAACACATGGAGGACAAATTGTCAGAAGCACAGCAAGCTCAATCTATGGGCACCCAGCTTGCGCAAAGAGAAGAGCAGACAAAAGCAGAGGAGAGGACAGAGAGACGAGCAGAGCAGAGGAGCGAAGCAGAGAGGAGAGGAAGGGTGGACAGTGGGTGGACAGGCAGGCAAGCGCGCGCGTAGGCAGAACTTTGTTTCCCAACAATTCCTGCAAGTCTCTGGCGGGAACTTCTGCCACCCTCATAGAGGAGATCTGTTTTGCAGGAGGTAGCATGGGCGGAGCTTCTTATCGGTGTTTCAGCAAAGCAAATCGAGTAAGACTCCAGTAAGAGTCAAAATGAGAAGCACACAGTTGAAGAGGCTGACATGTATGAAATGTTGATTTTGCGCGTCCTTACTTAACTGAAACTATTGATGAATATTGATGATGATTGCACTTTTCAGTTCTGTGGAATCCCTTTGTTCCATTCCCTTACGAAACACAGAAACTCCTACACCTGCTAATTCTGTCGAGGCACATGGCGCGTTTTCTACCGTGGTAAGCGGATCCACATACCAATCTTTGCTGGTGTACTTGCTCGATATCCACTCGGCATCGCAAGGATGCACCGAAACTAAGCTCACGTCACAGCTGCTCTTTGCTGGCAGAGGCTCAATTGTGAAATCCAGCTCAGAGGTGTCAATCTGCTGCTGGTCGCACTGATGGATGGCTTCAATGGTCAGGTTCCGAAGCAACACTTCCACGTAACAAATCACTTTCTTGGCGACGAGGAAGGAACGGAACCTGGTCTCATTGGATTCCAAGATCAACTCACGGGTGGCATTGAACAATGCCTCAGCACGATCAAAGCAATGGTCCAACACGCTGCAAGTCTCGGTCAGCTCGAACCTGTAGTTGCAAAAGCCTAGCTCATAGCCGCCTTGCAAGCCGTTGCACTCAGAGATCTTGTCGGCATGGGTCTGATTGGCATTTGTGCGGTCAGTAAGTCGACCTTCAACGGTGGTGGCGTAGGCAGTTGACCAATCTCTGATCTGATTGGCACACTCAACTGCATCTACGTAATTCGACTCAAGACTGTAGTTTTCGGTGGCAGGTGGATCATTTGGTTGCACGTAGTTCCTCATGCAACGCACTTCTGTTGCCTGCGTGCCGGCGATTGCAAGCAAATGCTAGCAGCACACCATGAAATCAGAAACACTGAAGAACAAATTGCTTTTTTCCATCGTGCTACTTAATTGCCGGAAATGCTGAACTTAGAATTTTCATCATGCTCGTTGTATCGTGACGTGCATCACTCACCTTACCCCTGAAGCTGGTTACCGCCCCCCCCTTTCGGGGCACGTGACGCCCTCCAGGCGTACAGGGGGGGCGGGAAACCCAAATATTCGATTTTCTAGGTTTATGGGGGCGATATTATCTTCAGATCCTACTCCCCCGCAACAGCTTCCAAACCAGCAAGAAAGCTTGGCCAAAGAGGGCCAAAGGTAACCCGATTCAACCCGAGTCTTGTGCGTGTACGGTTGGGGGTTTGGAGGATATACTTTCTTCCTAGCAGACCCTTGATCATTTAGACTGGAATAATTTTTGGATTGACCACCAATGCCGTAGATATCAACATGCTCAAGACCCCTAGCCCCATTTCGTCATCACATTGCCATTTTCACCACTCTCACCGGTGCTCGCAGCTATCTTGAAAGCGCGGGCCAACTTCGCCTTAGACGCGGAGGGCATCACAAAATAGAAATGGACTGATCGCTGCTGGAATGTCATAGGTTTTAGCACAGCATCAAAGGACACTCAATTATGCCCAAGAGTGTAACATCAAACTGGCTAGCTGAAGGAATTCTTTAACTTTGGATTTTGCAATCTTTCGGTTTGCAGGCAAAAACTCTGCAGCATTTTGCCTTTTCGTACCTTCTGTTTGCAAAAGTGGTTGGTTTCTATTGAGGGCAAGCTGAAGCATGCCGAAATAGCAAGCTGATCTTCGCTTCCTTTTGTGGGATTTCCACCTGAATGTGAATGCATATGAATAATGTAAAACTCCAATTGCCCAAGTACCTGATGAAAGGAAGCGCTTGTCACATCCACGTCACATAAAGCCAAGCCAGGGCAATTACCTCCATTCAAGAATCAAGACCACTAACTCAGGCCCGTGCTGAGCAAGAACCATGGTATTAAAATCTATGGGCCGTTGACTGTTGACTCGCATGTGAAATACAAACAACCCAAACAATAAACCTTAATCCAAAGTTATGTTTCTAGCGGAATGATTGGTCTGATCAAATTGTTCTTGCGCAAAAACATTTACCAACAAATCATTCACTCAAAAACAACATTTTGTTGAGCGCCCCGTATGGCTGGCAGAGGGGTGTTTCTTGGAGCCCCAATTCCTTGCCAACAAAACAAAACAAACAAGTGCATCGCATCAACACCTGCAGTAGGAGAGCAAGTAGTATCTTGATCTTCATGTTCTGCATCTTCGTTGCAGTAGGCTCACTATATATGACATCATTGATATCGGTGTGCGCCAAGGAAAATTTGGGGTTGCTGCCGAAACTGTACAGGAGTATGGCCACTGCTTGAAAAAAGCATGTCCAGCAATGCAAAATGGGACGAATTACAGTGTATCCATGCAAACACTTGATGATCCGATCCCGTCAAGCTCATTGCTTTGGAAAATGGATTTGGCCACGCAACTGCCCAGAATACTCTGCTTTTGCCCTGCTCCGATTCAAACAAGGAAAACAAACAATGTATAATACCGGCGTCAAATCCCAGCAACATGACAATACAAAGATTGGTCATTTAGAATTACAAAACGAAGCAGTAAGCAGCCTCGAGAGAAAGTTCGCTTTGATGTTGCGATGCTACTCTACCGATCAGCCACTCATTTCAGCAAATGATTTCCTTTGACCAACTTCAAAGCAGCTGCCTTGTCGCCTGCAGCTTCTTCTCTCTTTCGTTTCTTCTTTGCAGCAGAAGACTCTTTGCCTGCAAGTTCCAGCTGCACATCACGCTCTTGCATAGCAGCTGCCATTCCACAACGGGCATCTGGCATCTTCACTTCTTTCTTGACTTTCTGAGCACGAATCTGTACCTCCTCCAGTGTCATGGCTCTCACCAAAGGCTGAGGTTCATTGGATCCATCTTTGACCGTGGATAGCCTCGGCAAAAGCTGAGTTTGAGTTGAGCTGATCCCAAACCAACATGCTACTACCGACCGACCGATACAAGAGTTTGTGTCCTTATGTGTGGTGCGGCCATGTGTCATGTGTATGTCTCGCTGGTTCTGCTTTACAATCACCCCGTTTCCACGTTGATTGCATGACATTGAGTTGAATTTCATTGAACCATTGGTGGGCTGAGTGCCTGATGCCCCTGATGGGACATTGGTCTGGATGATTCGATAATGAATGAATGAATGTATTAAAATTGGCGCGGCAATGTGGTAGGCATGTGATCGACCGGTCGTACTTGTAAGTTGACTGTCAGTCAGTCTACTTCCAAAAAAATCATTATCATTGAATCATGGAATCATTACTAAATCATTGCCGTTACCCTCGGAACCTCCGCCCTTGCCCTTCCCCTACCCATCCATCTGCCCAACACGTGAAGTAAGGAACATAGGGAGATTCAAGGACAATGAAAAGAATGATGGTCGCTTCCCTTTATCGTCTTTCCACTGCAGAAAGCTGTCCGAGATAGGGATTTGATGACTGTTATCACACTCATCACGTCCATCAGCTTGTCCGAACAACTCTTCAAGGTCCGTCCTGGCCATGCTGTGCGTAGGACTGTCACCGTCCTCAAACTGTTCTGCTCCATGATCACCATCCTCATCCTCATCTGCCAGTTGTGGTTCTTCTCCGCTTTGAAGTTGCACATGAGCAGCATCAACATCACCTGGAATTGTCTGCGTGGCACCTGGATCATCTTGAGTCCTGGTATTGGATTCATGGCTAGGCATGTTTCCCGCCGCCACCTCAATCACGGGCTGGGTTTTTGTTTCAGGAGCCTTTGCTTGATTTGCTTCTTCACTGTCCTCACCCTGCTCCTTTTCATGTTTGTGATCATCAGCAGCAGCAGCCTTTGAATCTGTCTCTTCTTTGCCTTGGTTGCTGTGAACTGGCGATGGCTGCTTGTCCTCTGAGCTCATTCCATCAGCCTGATTAGGCGGGGAATCCATTGCAGTTTCAGCAGTAGCCGTGGCATTGTCAGCATCCTGTTTTGGAGCATCCTCTTCACCTAGCTCTTTGCCGACCATGAGACTCTCGATCATCTTGTTTGCCTCATCAAGTTGTTTTCTGAGGTCATTGGTTTCTTCTTTCAGAGTCTTGCATTTTGACTTGTACTTCGCAAGCTTCACGACGTTGTCCCCCAACCTCTGAATTGCCAAGTCCACTGTCTCGCCCAACTCGTTCACTGTGTCCCAAGAATGAGTAGGATGAGTCATGGAAACGTTTCCGTGAACATCAACAAAAACGCTCATCTCAACATCGAAGCTTTTCAAGGTGACCATGTCATTCTTTGGCGACGCTTTAGCCATCCAAGCAGGGACAATGATGTCCCCGTTGGGGGGGGCTTGAGGAGGATGCACAAACAGCTCCATGCCATTCGGTAACTCCCCAATCTTTTTGGAGGTCAACGAGGGAACTGTAGAAACAGGCCCCGCAAACATGAAGGTGGTGTTCAGGGGAGCCTCTACCATCACCAGCTTCTCTGCTTTCAGGCCAGCAGCAGCAGCATCTGTCACGTAGAAGCAGTATTGCTCAGCTCCTTTGCAATGATCTCGGTACAAGCGCCACAGTGTTGCTTCCAAACTCTTTTCCAAAGTTTTGATCCATGCAGCACTGAGTTTCACATGAAAGGACGGGTAGCGCAAGAGATGGTTCACTGCAATGTTCTCAACCTCATTATCCATGTCTTTGGCAGGCCCGTAAACACCATGCAAGATAGAAAGAGGAACCAAGGGCTTTGTCAGCGCATGTGGTTCATGTTCCCGTTCACCTGTGTCATCTTCCTCAGCATCAGGACCCCCAAACTCATCTTCTCCATCTGCTTTCTCACTTCGTTGCTTCCCATCGCCAGCATCTTCAGTGACCTGCACGCTGGAGGAAGCAAACCACAGAAAACAAATCATATCATATCATATCAATATGAATATCAATGCCGATACATCAATACCAAAGCACTACTCACTACGGATCATCAGTTGATATATGCCCATAATATGCCCCAAAGAATTCCATTGAGTCCAGAGACATAGTTTCACTACGTAAAGCTTTGGCTGGCCTATGGTCCATGGATCCACGGGCTGGACTTAGTTCTATGGGTTCCAAACTTGGAAACCATGGCACGGTTCAACAACAAGTCCTTCCTGATCTCAAGAAACAACTAATTGTTTCAAATGGATAATGGACGGACGGATGCTGACCGAATGCTTATTATCTTGTCACTTTGGTATGGTCGCTTCTTGATGTCCACACCAACGGCACCAACGATGGAGATATAGAGACAACAACGAGGCGAAACAACACAGCCTGCGCAAGGAATCAAAACTCCAGACAATTACGAGTTCACGACTACTGCAACAACAGAACAATTAGGCAGAAAGCAACTATGAGTAACTATGATTTTAAGAAATTGTTGGCCCAATTGTTGGCTGGCTGATTTTGGCTGAAACTTGTTGGTACCTGTACCTGAGCAAACCAACTACCGTAACTCAGACTAGTGATTACTTCCGAAATTCTCATGATTGATTTGATGAGTTGCCTTATATGAGTCATGAGCCTCATGCCTCCCTAGCTTCAATCCCTCACCTTGCCTTCTCTTCAGGGGATTTCACAGGTTTGCGGCCAGACCCCTCAGAAAGCACTCCACACATAGCGCGCAACTTCTCGGGCGCAGATTCAACCGAAGGTGTTGCCATCAAGAACGCATGCCATTGATCAGTCCACTTTGAATCCCCCTCTTGGGCGAGCTCCTTGGGAAGTGGAAGTTGCAAGAGCATAGGCGGTGGCATGGCATGATTCTGTGATGACGATGATGATGATGATGATGATGATGATGATGATGATGATGACGATGATGATGATGATGATGATGAGGATGCCGAGGATGATTGATGATGATGATTATGATGATGATGACGATGATGATGATGATGAATCAATCAATAATAAGTTAATAAGTTAATAAGGATGAGATGGTGGATGCAACGCTAGGGGAAAAATAGTCAAAACTATTCTACTCGTCCTCCACAGCCCCCATCCCTCAATCAGTCAACCAACAAATGGACAATACCGTGAATCATTCAACCATTTTCAATCAATGATAATTTTAATAGTATAGTAGTAATTGTAATAATCAAAGTAAGCAATACGTTATAATGATAGTAGTAATAAACAAATAAAATAATAATGATGATGATGATGACAATCATCAAATCATCAAACCACCCCCAAATACACACCAGGCTTAGGTAACATAAACATAGGTTAAGATAAATGCGGGATTCAATTCAAAAAATGGTTAATTCTTCGTCTTGTTCATTAGCCAAGCCAAGCCAAGTGTCGCCATCAAAGGCAGCCAAGCCTGCAGCCAAATCTTTCGATGGGTTCCGGTCGGCGGCGCCGGCTGATGGTTCAAGAGCAGCAGCACTCTCAATACAGGTAGCCAGGTCAACGATGCTTTTGTGCACTTCAGCACTGACCTTCAAGATTCTCATCAGAAGAAGATCCTTCAAAGCAAGAACTGCATACTCTGATCGCATTGCACAAAACTGACCCAGCTTCTCCTCGCTCTCAAACAACTTGTCGGTTCCCTCAACGAACCGGCCCCCAGAATGCTTGAACAAGTAGCCAGCGTTCGATGCCAAAATGACCCAAGAAGCCGGAAACACGGACAATTCGGCCATCACATCGTACAGGTAACCCAGCTGTTTGTTGAAGTCGGGCATGTCCTTGAAGGTTTTGGAGCGCATTGCCAATGTTTTCCTCAAGTCTGCAAACTTGTCATGCATTGAGGCCGGCAAATTGAGTTGATGCTGAACAAACCCACGCACTGCCTCGCCATCTTGAAAGTTTTTGACATAGTTGACCATGCCCTCTTCATCGATTCCACTCTCATCTTCTCCAGACGGGGCCTTGTGTGGCGCAGTAATCTCTTGCCGTGGTGCTGCTGGTGCAATATGTGTTGCGTTGGTATGAGGCTTGGTATGAGGGTACTTGCACAGCAGAAGGGGGACGGGGACAGTGACAGAGATAGAGACAACACTTTGAAGAAACACGGGAACGCCTGGCAAGCCTGGCACGCACACACACACACATAGACTTAGACACATCAGCTTCTGCAAGAATGACAGGCTGCCAGCCCATTTTACACATGTAAAACACCGTAGTCAGTCAGCAGTGAGTAGTTAGTAGTGTGAGTCGGCATCAGCATCCAAATTGCCATTTGGCAACTCACATCAAATACATTGAGGTAGACTACATGACATCTGACATGCCTACAGACTCCAGCATTTGTCGAAGTTCATTTCATTTAATTGATAACGATAGACCCCCGTCTGGGCCGTGTGGCTACAACCCAACCTGCACACACAATTTCACCCCCCACAGCCCCACAGCACCCACCCACCCACGCCATCTGCATGTGTTGATGCTAGCATTGCAATTTTGAATTGGACAAATCATGCCACATAATCCACACATGAATACCTGCTGTAGAGTCTTCACGGATATGCTTGCATGCATTGCACGGTCACTAAATCTCACCACTTTGACATTCAGAAACGCTGCTACATACTGCAGTGATCCGGTTAGTACTTAGCTGTTGCCAGCTTGCAATGATTCAATGATTTTGATATCATGATGCTGCATGTTTCAGACTTCAAACTCACAGCACAAACAAACCTTGAGGGAATAAATCAATGGAAATGTGATCGCATATTCCTTGGACTGGGGCCCGCACAGGGGCTGACACAATAGTCATCAAACTCTTGGCCAGCTGCAAGGGATCGTATTCAGTCTCACCAACTTTGACCCTTTGATGTGCCGCAACGAAGATTTTCTGAGTCTCGTCTCTGAAGGCCGCATAGGTCTTGAATAGTTTGCCGTTGACGCCCACTTGGCCAAGCCAAGCTAGCTCCAAGAAGAGGGAAACTAGGAAGGCTTTGGACCTTGAGGCCTCCCCTTCACTCAGTTTTGTCCGCAAGTTCCTGCGACAGAACATCAAAGAAGTCAGAAAATCGTCCAAAGCATGCTTGACACGCAACTCTGGAGGCACAGTCTTGGTGCTAATGTTGATGTCAAAATCCATGCACTCATCCAATTCCCAAGTTGGCTTGGACTCATCATCATCCACTGGAGTCTTTCCTGAAGGTGCCTTCTTCTTTGACTGAGTCTGTTTCTTTTTGGAAGCTTTGTTCCTTTGTTTGATCAGCTTTTTGACTCGTTTTGCCTTTTTCTTCTCTTGCAGCGCAGAAATCGCAGCATCCACATCGGGTCCCTCTTGAGACTCATCGGTGTCATCCCCTTCATCATCATCTTCAGAGAGATGACCTTCGCCTTTCTTGCCCTCATTCTCAGTCTCATTGCTGCGTTTGCGCCCAGAGTGCCCCGGACGTGCAAGAGCACCCTCAAGTGCTTCCGCATCTTCCTTTTTGTCCGCCTAGAGATTACAGCAGGCAACAGGCAAATGAACTGGAAGGACGGAATGGAACCACAAACATCAACTGCTAGCAACAGGAGCAACAACAACTGGGAACAACACAATCTTTATGAATATAATGAATAAATAAAGCACACTACCTGTGGAACCCATACAAAATCATTGAATGCTGATTAAGAGTAAAAGCCACTGAGTGATTCACTTTTTCTTTTGGTAGGCAATGGTTTTCTCCATGGCTTTTATTGTTCCATTAGGCCCGTACCTAAAACACCGAGAGGCTCCAATCTCAATCCATGATCCCAGAGCACCAGAGCCCAACAGCCCAAGGAGGAACGGCCTTGCGTTTGAGAAGCTTCTTGAATGTCGCAGAATCTCCCATTGGCACGGCAATGTTGGCCATAGTAGATCGATCACCGCTTTGGAATGGGAAAGGAATCGCCCTCTCGGTTCCACTCTTGATGGAAGGTACCTGAGAAGTAGGCTTCGAATGGTGAATTGCCCGGTCCGTTGTCCATTGTCACATTGTCCAACAACAGCCCAGAAGTTCAACAAACATTTGATAAAGGCACTTCATGGAGTCATGGGAATCATGGAGTCATAAACTTATAGAGAAAGGAAGAGAAGAGAAATGGTCGCAGTGGAACAAATAACCATGATGCAACCATGAATCAATCACTCATAGTAATAGTCGCATACACGTCACATACTCATACTCATCACTGACAGATCACTGCCTAAAGGGATAAATGAAGAGAAGGGTCCAGGGTCCTAATGGCGCTAACTCGGCCCTACTTGTAAGTTCTCATGGAAGAAGCGAACTGTCAGACTGCTAGATGTAATAATGATGAATGATTTTGATGTCAGTAATAAAAATCATCTCATCGAATCATCGAAGAGCAATGCATTCTTACGCACACCGTGCTGAGCCAGCAAACTAGGGTAGGGTGACGGCAATGATAAATGTCATAGAGAGAGTCATGGAGTCATGTAACAATGTTTTGAGCAAGGAACGCAATATTTCAATGATTCCAGGAGGACCAGCTTGATATCTGGCTTTGTCCAAAACCCCTTCATTGCCTTCAGCACCGTGTTTTGCATCGAGTTCATGATGGATATGCACTGGGAGGGCGGAAATCCACACAAAAAATCACCATTCTCCAAGTACCATTCCTGCAAGCAAGTGCCATAGGCTAGGATGGATGGATGGGTTGGGTTACTTGGGTCTGTCAGTCTCAGCACACCATAAATTCAAGAGTCAACAAATGATGGCTGGGTTGCCTTGCTCTCGGTAATGACCAACACACAGAAAAGCCCACCCTATGAAACTATGAACTACGTCAGTGTCACACTCACTCATCCATTGGACCCGTCGTAGAACCACCGGATAAAACTTGGAGAAAAAGCAGTCGCAGTGGTTGAATCGCTGACTCGAGAGTTCAATCAATTTGCGCAATTGGAAGTGAATGACCCGACCACCCACAAGCATCAATGCGTCAACAGTCAACAACCAAGAAATCAACAGCAGCAACGGCAGCACTCAACAACATCGACAGCATGACCACGGCCACGGCCACAAAACAAAAATCACTCTTACTACAACTACAACTCATTAGAGCTACTACCACTACTACTATTACTACTACCAACAACTAACCAACAGCAAACACCTGGCAATGAGCACAACCAACAACAATTGGTTAACTACCAAGTAACAACTAACAACCAAAAGGACCAACAGACTAGCAAACACGAATGTCCTGGAATTCTGCGTGGATGTCGTACGTCTCCAAGATGTGCCCAAGGGCCTTGCTCTCTTGGAAGAGTTGAACCGAATCCTTGAAAGTCGCCGACTCCTTCCTCACGTAGCTGTCGTACATTTTCTGGTAGGATTCATGTCGGCTTGTAATGCCCTGGGTAGAACACCTTCTCCTCCACTGAGCTTCAAGTCGAAGTGCTTCTTCTATCAATCCAAGGGCAGTTTCTCCTGATCCACGATGGTGGCGATTGTGCTCACTGCAGAGCCACTCGATCACCCAATTGGGCGTGCTCTTGTGTAAGCACCTGCAGCGACGGAGGCCTTGACGCAACGTCTGGAGAACCAACTCGTTGTTTGGATGCTTTTCGTAGACGTTGTAAAATGCTTGGCGGCGGTGATTGAAACTCAACGCCAAAAGAGGCACATTCTGTTGGCGTGGTCCTTGCGACCACCTCAACCAAGGAAGGCCTCAGAATGTGGGCACAGCAATGGCATTTGGCACTTAGAGCTCAAATTACTAGTGGGATTAGTCGGTCGGGTATATTGATGCACCTTTCACCTCCTTAGGTGTAACCTTCTGAAATGATGCAACTGAAGATTGGCAAGCTTGAATGCAGCCTGGACCATGAAAGGCCATTTCCATGATATGGGGAAATCCAAGGACTCAATGACTCAATGAAACATTCTCGAACCTTTAAAGGAAAGAGAGAAACAAAAAATATTTTCAACCCTTTGCAAACAATATCTTGGAAGAAACATTCTCCAATTCTTGGCCCACCCTGAAACCCCAAAATTAGCTAAGTATCCACTACAATCGGTCGCAAGGCCCGAGTCCAGGATTCGCTGTTCGTACTCGGAAACCGTCGATTGTTGTAGTGGCCTATTGCATGGATCTGGAATCACTGTAGGGCGCCCATCGGGCTGAAACCATTCCAGGTCCAAATACTCGCCCTTCGGGTCTCCGTATACATCAAATATGCGCTCAATCAGAGCAGCACCTGTCACTCCAGGAAAAGCTTCTTCGAGACTTCCCTTTGCACTCCATGGATCAATGGACGCAGACAAATGGCTTGCTTTGCCAGTTGCCTCATTCTGCTTGCCCGTCTTGCGGCGCTTTTCACCCGGCGCTAGACTGGGACTGGGACTGCTTGCGTTGCTCACCGTCTTGCGGAGAGTCGGCTTGCTGAGTTTTGACTGCGAAGGCATCTTGGAACAGCCAAATGCAATCAGACTAGCAAGCGATAGACGAATTGGGTGGGAAAAGAGTGTGTCGCCACAGGCCGGTCAAAATGCAGTAGTTGGACTGCAAAGCAAACCAGCAGCCACAAACTGACTTAGCAAATTGTGACCCATCCAATCGGCTAGAAGCTTTTTGAGCCATTTTTGAGCCCAAGAAGGAATAGCACCGATCCGCGAGCGATCAAGAAGAATCCGTTGCACTCAAGTTTGTGCAAAAAGTTTCATGAGTCATGACATGATTCATGAATCGACATCAACATCAACATCTTTGTTGTAAGCCTGTCATTTCGATACTTCTCACAATCAAAAGATTGCCACTGTACCACATGACGGCTCCTTGTGATTCATGATTGCGAAATGTCTCAAAATTGTAATTGCAAATGCCTGTTTCGATTGTCTTGTCAAGTCATCCAAATGTGAATCACTTTAGTCACTGAACATCTGAGAAACACTCATACGACTCATGCTCACCCATGCTGCCACGATTGACATGCCCGGAATTCGTAAAAGCCAAGCACTATCCCTAACCTAAATTCATATATTTACAGTATGTGACTGTCTGACTAGTAGGACTCTTAATTCTGACTCCAGCAATTGCATGAAGCTTCTCATCCGCAATCTGGTGAAGAAACAGCTGGGGCCCCATGCGGCAGCTTTGCTTCGCAAAGCCTGAAGTCTGCAAGGACCTGCCGGGGTCAAGTCAGGAGCAGTGGTCTGGTCCGTCCATCCACTGCTCGAGCTAGCTAGTAGGTCAAGGGATCCGTTGGGCCGATAGTCTCCGATAATCAATAATGTCACTTCATCGGTAGTGGGGGCCCACGATCCATGAATCATGTCAACTTCATTACGGTGTCATTAGGGTATCCCGGTGCCTTGTCATTATCATCATCCTAGGAGTCAACGAATCAACCGAGTCAACCGACCGAACACCTCCAATGGTCCAATGGCACATTACCAAAACCACTTGAGTCAGCTGGGCACAAACAGCACCAAAAAAGGTTTGATTGAGTGATGTGTCGATGCGTCATGTGCGATTTGCCACCGTGATACTGAAATAGTCGCTGGAATCCACTGGACACTGGACACCCAGAATTCTGATCTGCAGTCCTTGAGTCCATGAGTCCATGAGTCCATGGTCCATGGAGTCCATGATTCCATGGGTCCTTGAGTCCTTGAGTCCTTGTCTTGAATCTGTTTGCTGATCTGGATGCTGCTGTGACTGTGATGACTCACGGTGACGACTATTGTAGTGAGGTACATGATCAAGAATGCTTGTTTGTTTGTCCACTGCGTCCACCTCACCGCGACTTGTCCTGATCTTGTTTTCAGCCTCTGAAGGAAAGCCGCTGACTGCCAGTCTACTAACTGCTGACCTGACCATAGACCCTCCTCCACTGCTCCATTGGGCTTTCTGTGCGGTTCAGGGTAATGGTCAATGGTCCACCCACCCAGGCAATTGCCAAAATCTAAAATGTTGATAGGCACGGCAACAAACAGATACGACAAATACAGGCCGAACAGTAAGACTGATCTGGACTGGGTTGAAAAATAAGTGAAAGTGTCGAGTGTTAAGCAGCACTTAAGAAAGAATGGCAAGTTAAATATGACCTCAGGGAGGGAAGGTGAGCTATGGTAAACATTGTGGGTTGCCTTTGGCAACCACCAAATGGATTCGTCCCTACTTTTCAAGTCTTCTCTTCTTCTTTTTCTTTCGAGAGGGCTGCGCTGGCGGCAATGCAGCCGCTTCGGCTTCGGCATCATCGGAGTCTTTTGCCTTTGGAGGATCCTTCGGCTTTCCTGCCGCCATCTGCAATGATGTGCCACGGAAAAGGCTGACTTCTGCAACGATCCTGTCCAGGATGCGGAATAATATCCGATGTTAAACTGCATGTTGGTGTTGTAGGTTCAGCTCACGGTGTGGTGGTGGACTGGACTGAACTATGATTCATGAAAATAATGAATATAATTGTTCAACGGACTAGCACTGCTAGATACTATATATATATATACACCTAACAAACATGAACATAGTAATAAATAAACAAGAGATGGTAAGATGGTAATCATGGTAATCATGATGAATGGCAACCCTTCAATCCGTACTGGTCCATGTTCACGGCCAGGTCACTGCAGTCAAACCTGTCATACCCTCAGCTCATCATCATCATCATCATCATCATCATCATCATCATCATCATCATCAATCAATCATCATTGAATCATTGCATTGCCATCCTTCGGATTTTCTAAACTTTCTATCCACTGAAATCAAGCCATGGCCATCATCAATCCTGATCCGAATCATCAAATCAGCTTGTTTAACTCTATGGGCTCCCCAGCTGTAATCTCCAACTCGCTAGAATCAGGATTCTGTCATCAGTGTATCAGAGTAGCCTTCTTAGAATCATGGGGCGGGCAGCATCCGAACCAATATCTCGCCATAATTTGGATATAATAAACCAGCCAATAAATGACAGATGAATGCTGAATGCTCTGAAAATTAAACCGACCATCCATCAATCAGCTAAACTTGGGTGTTGATGTCACTTCATATGTAATTACTGTATACTTCTTGGGTTTACTTGTCTGCCAAGAATGAGATTGGCTGATGATTTCAACCCTTCTTGAACCACTGACTGTCATGACTGTCATCTATCGCTTCCATAGGCCAATTCAATATCCAACTTAGACGTCGAATGGTGTCGACTATACGTGCCCTTTGTGGCAGCAGAAGAAGCCAACAACACAATACTTAGCTAGCCTCTCAACAAAGCAACCCTCAGCTAAACAACAAGCTTACTTGATGGGCCCATACGTGCCGCATGTTGAATAATGGAATCAATCTCAATCTCTACAGGTCACCAAGCAATTATAGAATTCAGTTGGTCAATTTAAAGTTGCGAGGGGTTTGATAATTCAGCCTGGATAACTGGATAACGATAACAACATCAGCCAAACCAACATCAATAACTCAAAAACGTGGGCAATCCATTGGCTACTCCAACCATTAAGATAGGAGGATCTCTCATCTCTCATAGCAACTACTGAAGCAAACAAACCTGCAGTCCAAAGCCCGACACAAGAGGTAGCAACCACCACATACCAGAGATCCCAAGGAAGTCCTGTCCGTTGCGATAGTTGGGCGGATGCAAGCCAAAGAATGCAAAGCACAAATGTATGTGCACAGGATGCTCATGGAATTTCCTGCTTGGGAGCATACCTGCCTAGGTTTCCTGTCAGGCCGCGGAAAGTTGAATGGACACACTTTCCAATCACGATGAACTTTTGGGTGAACAGGAAAAGCCTGTGACAGAAGGCATTCCGTTCCAAAGAACCACCTCCCACAGTTCAGAACTTCAGATGCTGAAATCCTCGTTGCGACATCGTCGACCCAAATCCTTAGAAACCAGCAGGGTTGAAAGGGGACCGGAGCCATCAGAGTTAGGGTCAATGAATCATCATTCGGGGTTATTTTAGATGGTGGAAAACATGGGCTCCATTATTGAACGAGCCAGGGCTAAGATCGACATATTGTTTTGACAGTCCGTTGCCCAAGCCGATACTCAGATACAGAATGAGTTTCACTTTCAGAAAAAAAACTAAGGCCAGCATTAACTCGAATGTTATGTGCAATCAAAAGGCAGCCCACAATTGTGGATGAAGGTGTGCAACCAGCGGTCAACCGAATTCATCGCATGGCCTGCTTTGGGGTTCTGGTTGAGTTGCCACGCTTGATTGGGATGCTTCTCCGCATATGCCGATCTAAACTCAATCTCTGACACGTTGAGACATGCCAGAAAAGGTTCCTTTTGAGGGCCACCCATCTTCATAACTTCATCCTGCGGCAAGTACAGAGACAAAATGCAATTAGCTACAACGAAATTGATCAATATCATATCATATCGAAACACAAAACCTTTGGAAGCTGAAACCCTAGACCTTAGGCCTTAGCAACTGTTCTGACTGTGATGCTATAACTGCCAGCGCTGATCAAGAAAGAGAAGAAACTCTGATTGATGCAGGGGATGCATTCATGACGACACACTTTGGAATGTTCTTCTTTGTTTGAAATGAATGGCCATGGCACCCCAAGCGTAGCTATAGAATGATGAGTACTACTGAGTACTACCAAGTACTACAAATCAATCCAATCCACTTGTTTTGACGGACAAAGGACTGACAAACTGATTGGATGGCATGCTGGGCCCACACCCCCAATTGTCCTTTGCAAAAGAGACCCTGTCGATTCCATAGTGCTTGATCACGGCTTCCAGAGCACTGTCAACATCTGAATCAATGTTGTTCTTGAAGGCATGGGCCATACTGAGCTTCCTAGAACTTGCCC
>VSDK01010704.1:84129-98598 GCA_009767595.1 Symbiodinium kawagutii | reverse complement strand
GTGGCGCAAGCGATGATACTTCCGGATCCTTGCGCAAGGGAACCTAAGTGAACTGTTGCCCAATGCCAGCACAGCCAACATAACCTCCCAAACCCAAACCCGACTGCACTGGACTGCACTGGACTGCACTGATTCTACAAACAGTTGGATACTGGATACTAGCAGAATTCACTCTCCTCCTAATGCTTTCTTGCGGTCCAAAAAGAAAACCAAGCCTGGACCAAGCCTCAATAAGTTGAAACATTCTGACATTCAGCTGTATTAGGTATAATGCATGATGTGGAGTGATGCTACTTTATCAACTTGTCAACCAAGAAGCCCGTACATACGTGGGTCCATGTTGACATGCTCCAGAAAGTATACAGCTCCAAGCAAACGCCCAACGACAGAGGTGGGGAAGTCATCCACATTTTCCAATGTGATGTCGGGCTCCTGCACCTCCAAGCGTTGTCCAGCCCACGCAAGGAGATGCAACACATTGGGGTCTGATAGCCCCAGCTGTTTTCCCTGACGGGAATGAGCCGTACACGATGATCCTGCGGTGTGGTTTGAAGCCATTTTCACAAAGCACTCCTTCTTGTGACGAAGGCACCAACCTTTTCTGCAAACAGCTTTCCTAGAGACAATGCTTGGCGTCAAAGTCTCCAGGGCCATAGCTGGATTCTTTTTCAATTGAGCTACAACCTCTACAAGTTCTTTTCGCCAGAATGATGACACGTCGCCAAAGATACAAGTATCCTCCTGGCCAAGCCCATCCACAAAAGTTGAGAGTTCTGCTTGACATTCTTTGTCCCATTCCGTGAATGACAAAATCTTCGGCTGCTTGACCTGTGATGGGCCCGGTGGGTATCATAAGCGGTGGACCAAATTGTTTTGGGACACGGCCCAGTAAATCAGTCAGTCAACCAGTCAGCTACATTTATCAAAAACTGGTTTCAATCTTTGCGATACTTTCTTAGCTAAGGCTAAGTCCAACAAAAGGCTGTGTTTATGTCGCTGTCAATTTTCACAAAGTCTCACGGGATGGGATGGAATGGCTCATCGCTATGGCCATTGCAAATACTACAACTGGTACTGTTGACTCTTGGTATCGAACTATCAATCATCTGCCGGCAAACTATAATCAATGATTATTCATATTATTAGCCTATTGCCACATCCACTACTTCTATGCACTGCACTACTGCCACTCCACTCATTACCGCTATTGCTGGCTGTGCTACTACTGTGACTGTGTTTCACAACCACATCGATGTATGCCTGATAATTGCTACCATAGCCACATCCAAGGACTGCCTCAGAATCATCTTTAACATTGCTTTCAGTTACAGTTATAGTAACTTATAATAGTAAATAGGAAGTAGTAAGTAGTAGTAAGTAGTAAGTGATAAAAAACAAATAATAGTGGTAGACTCGTGGTAGGTTTGAAGACTTGGTGAGAATTGTTGTTGAAACAATAACGCTAGTCTCAGTAGGTCCAACCAGCCAAACAAAAAAACCAAACTGCTTACAATGTCATTTTTTCAACGAATAAACAAATCGACTAATATATGATAAAACTTAGCAGGGGCATCATCTTGTGGACTGGCGCAAAACCAATAAAATCACCCTCATGGACTCATGGACTCATGGACAAACACCAACAACAACAGCAACAACAACCACAAGCTAGCAGCGGCAAATTACTTGATACCGAACAACGAAAACCACCAATCACCAACCGCCCCAAAATCTCAGGAGCAACACTAACACTAGAACAATTCATATGTTCCCTTGCCCCTTGCTCATTCCCCCCAACCCTTTGCAAGCCTGTCTGTGGGAACACCTTGCTTGAACTGCTCTGTGAAGCCCAAGTAAGCCAGTCTCTGGCGCTGCAACCCCGCTGAAGGCAGAACTGTGGGTGCTTTGTTCCAACCAGTCAGCAAGCTCATCTAAGGAACACTTGGTTGGGTCAAAATCAGAAACTGGCCGTCGGTCGTCGTCCCAGTCATCATGTCTTTTAACAACTTCATCCAGAAATTCGTCAAAGAAATTCATGGCCTGTTCACACGTCTTGAAAGATTTCTGTTTGGGTTCCAATCTTGTTCCTTTTGCTTTGGAATCACCTGGATGTGCTGCATCAATGGACTTTGTTTCCGATTTGTTTTGGTTGCCATGCTGTTCCTGATGGCCAAAGAGCTCTGATGAAAACTGTTTCCCTGTAATTGCCTGGGCTGCATTCTCCTTGCTGTCAAATGCCAGCGATGCCTGAAAAGCTGGAGCAGCAATCTCACCTGAAGACAGAGGCGGCTCTAGGTTCTGGTTGGTCGTCTTCACCCGTGAGGGTGATGGTCTTGACTGTCTTGGCAGTGACAGTGACAACGGTGATGGTTCCACCTTAACCTTCATGGGAGGCTGAAGTTCATGATCTGATGCTGGAGGAATCTGGTCAGGCTTCTTTGGTGCTGGGAAAGGCAACACGGAAGCGGCTTCCCTGGCTTGGCCACTACTGCTTGCCTTGGTTTCCCCGGTAGTGCTTGCTCTAGCTTGTTGCAAAGGAACTTCATCCATGGAATCAAAAGCCGAACTCCATTTGAATCTGTACCAGGTTTCCTACCATGGGACCATGGGGCAATAGAGAGGGCTAAAGGCGGCGTTGGGTGTGGGGCGTGGAGACTTGAATTTGAATAAATTTGAATTTGATGAATCAAATACATTAAAGTTCATTGATTGTCAATCCAGCCCCATACCTGTACAGCTGCACATCGATATTTCTTTAACTGATAGTTGATAATAATTGATAATTGACAAAATTCGAATTCACCAATAAGTTAAAGCCAACCAAGCCTCATGATATCTTAATGGGTTTGGTCACTGAATTTTCCAACCGTGTTATCATGGTCCAGACAACACAAAAAAAGAGTTGCAACCATACTAGTGTCAACTTGCTCTCAAAACAACATTTTATTTGTGAAACACTCCAGCCTGGGATCCACTGGGCAAATACTTTGGCTCTGAAAGAACTTCTCCAAGGTCAATCTGCCACGCCACGCAACCACCCTTATCAGTTTTCCACCCTGCACGCATCTTATTGTATTGGTCAGGGCTCACCAAGTGGTGTTCATACAGATCATTGAAGGATCCATGAGGAATGAAATGGTTTGCCCTGAAGATTGCCTTGCCCACAATTTGGACGCAAGACTGTCCATTCTTGTTCTTGTTCTGACCCTTTGGAAAAACACGAAGCAACCAAAATGGTTCATCGCATTCAACACATCGGCAAAACATGTTTCGGATCTCATAAGTCTTTTGCCCCGTTAGGATCGCATCAATGTGCTCGCTGTGAATGAGCAATCCTCTTTCCAGAATCTCTTCAGCAGTCTTGTCAGACCTTGTTTGCAGCTCAACATCTACATGACTGAAACCATGAGGGGAACAGCAGCACTTTATGCCCAACCCGGTCATATCACTCATTGCCTTTATGTTGGGGCCAATATTGGTTAATTGTTTTTTGGGGGGCAAAGCCACAAGCGAAAAGGAAAACATAGCAACAACTAAACAATAAAAACAATTTCAAGAACACAAAACATATGTTTTTTTCATTCAAAAACACATTTCTTAATTAACTTCTTCTGGAAAAAAATGAAAACATGGTTACCAAAAAATCTTTCAAGGGAGAAGGTTTCGGGGCCCAAGCCCCGAACAAGGGGGGGTCAGGGGGGGGGATTCGGGGCCCCAGCCCCGAACAGGGGGGGTCAGGGGGGGGGATTCGGGGCCCAAGCCCCGAACAGGGGGGGTGGAGCAGCACCAAATTTCAGCAATTTGTTTGACACATAATTGGAAATTTCTTGTTTTGTTTTGGAAATTTCTTGTTTTGTTTTGTGTTCAACAACAAAAAAACAAAATAATCTATGTTACTTTTGTTGTTTGTTTTTCAATTTGTTGGATTATGCGTTAAATGTTGTGGAAAACATTTTTTTCAACATCAAATATATGGTAAAACATCGGCTGCATATCAACTGCATAAAGCGATGTGTTCCTTTAGGCTCAGCAATGTGTATCATCTATATATCAATGTGTGTTAAGGGTAGTGGTTCGTTGTTAACAAAACAGACCTAGCCAACAATACCTGAATACTTTATGCAACACTCATACCAGGATCTGCTGAAAACAACTGGCCAGCCACTAATACAATTATATGACTTCAAAGGAGAACGGCTCGGTTCATCCCTCATGCAATTGAAATTTCATCCCTCCACAAAAAAAACGCTCCCCCATTGGTTTGGTTGAAATCAATCCAAACCAAAAATGAAACAACATTTGGCTTTTTCCTTGGTGTTTCGACTGATCCAATCCAAACCTAGCATTTGAGAGCAAGCTGCACGGTTGTCTCCTGGGCTTCTATAGCATGAGGAGGCTTAGCAGCACGCCGTTTCTTCTTCGCATGTGGCTTGCTGACTGGTTTCTTTGATGAAGTCGATGAAGCCGCCACAGAAGCACGTGTTTTTGCCATTGCAGCCAAAACGGTGAATTCAAAATATTGGCCCAGCAAATCCAATAATATTGAACAAATCTGGCCAAACATCCCAATGTTACTGTAAGTGTGTTGCCACCAAAATGACTAATAGAGTAATAGACGATTCGTTTATTATTTTGACCATGTTGTGTTGGGGAACGGTTCCAATGTTTGTCTGTGGTTTGCGTGTATTTGCCTCTGATTCATGCTGTGAAATTGACTGATGTTTCATCCCTTGGGCGCAGAGTGACACGGCGAGTCAATCCTGACAAACGCAACCACCACCACCACCATGGCCACCTAAACTGCAGCAGTTTTCATCACTTCAAATTCTTAAAACAACTGACAACCCTGGCTGCCATGGCTTATGAAACCATAACAAGAGAGTTTGCCAAACTTGGACTGCTTCAGACTTTCCTGACGCCAACAACTGCCCCGACAACTGACAACCCATGGCCCATGACACGCCTGCCATAGCCCTTTGGGAATGGTCGGCTCGCTTGCCTGAAGGGCGTAGCAACACATGACGCACCTTCGAGAGTGTCCAGCAGCGCCAATTATATGGGAGAGAAAAAGGCAATGGAAATGGAATACCTGTATAGCAAATTGTTTAAGAACTTCACTTTATCAAAACACATATCGCAAAAGAAAAACAATCTTCGCAAAACTTTGAATAAACCAACACTGCTGACTGTCTAGACTGAAGGTGCCTGTCTACTCTACCCAGTTATTCAGATTCATTGATTCACTGGTTGATCATGTTTCGAGGAAAAGAAGGCAGTTTGAGAGCAACCGGTTTGAAATGACAGCAGCAGGGTACAAGTGACACCGTTCCTTGGTCCCCACACCGCTCTTATTGACAGATCCTTGGGCAGGATCAAACGAGGGCTGAGCACCTTAGTCGGGGCTGCCAAGGAGTATGAGCTGAGCCATTGCGAAGAACAGAGCAGCCAACAAAGTCAAACGGGCTTTGGAATTAGATGTGAGACGGAAGGATGGGGAATTGACATGATTAGCAAGACATTGCTCGGGTGTTCCAAACTATTTGATTCTCAGATTCAAGGCTATTGACTGAGAGCGCTAGTGGGATGATATCATTGACTGCTCTTTCCACTTGCAAGACTTCGAACAAAGCACCAGCAGCACCGGCCATAGTTTTCCTCAAGTGGCGTCACAGCACAGTCAGGCAACGTCTCCAAATCCTGCCTCAAGATTAGGCATGTCACTATCCAAGTAGCTTTGCAGCAACCCAATCAATGCTAGGCTACAACAAGCCCCTCTCTTTCACAGGAGGACATTACTGTGACCCTTCCTCACGACTCAATAATACTGCTGAAATTGCAAGAGCTAAGACTTCTCTCAACTACCTTGAAAGACAACACGGTCCAATATTATTGCACCATGTTGAGAAAACGGGCTCAAGGCTCAAAACCAAAATGGAACATGTGGTTGGTCTACTGAGGCCGCCCTGAAATTCAAAGAATCAACATGGCAGATTGTTCTTGTAGCGTTTCCTCATCAATGGGGCCCACCAACACCTTGACGTAATAATCCTATACAATCATACACTTACAACTTTGTGAATTAAACAACACACCGGTTCGGTCTGACGGCTCAATGACCAACCTACTTTTGGGACTGAAGGTGCCCGTGCCACGTGCTGTCCTAACATGTCACCGTCACTGACCTAAGATTCCTTGCGAGCGTCGTCGGTCTCATCATCATGATCATCCACGTGTCGTGCCATCCGTCTCAACTTTGGCCTAACGTTCTCATGGTTAGATTCACGAAAAGCCGAGGAGGACTCACGCTTTCGCACTTGGTGCGGTAGGGGCAAGGACAATGAATTTGTATCATGACGACCACCGTCACCACCTGAATTGTTCCTTCCATGACCAATTTCATCCTGACCATCTTGAAGAAGTTGTTGTTGTTGATTGCCTTATTTGAGCAACCAGGGAGTGAGTGTGACTCTGACTGTAATTGAACATGTGTTAGTGATAATGCTTGAATACCGAAGGGCCGGAGAGACCGAAAGAATACTACAATGGTACAATGCTACAATAATACTTTACAACAAATGCATGGCATGGCCTGCATTCTTACAATTTCAAATCCACTCTGACTATTCTGCCCCATGCGCATGTCAAGTTTCATACAGAATTCACAAAGCCTCAAGAAATCAAAAAACACACAGAATTATATTATATGGATATTAAAATACAAATAGCTCAGCAACATTATGCCCCCACCAACGTTGTCAGGGTGTCATGCGAAACTCCTGAGCTCGTGACCTGTCACTAAGTAGGGGTCTTGAGCACGGAGCACGGGAACTGTCACATTGACCCAGTCTGTAGGCGGGATGACAAGATCCCTCTGCCCAATATTGGCCACAAGATCCCTCACTGTGTAGTGGTGATGGTCATGGTGGTGGTAATGATGATGATGCACATGAGTCTGGCGGTAAACGCGATAGTGACGGCTGCTGTCTTGGATCACTATGGGAGGATTGTCAGGACTCACAGGTAATGGGACGGAGGGGATGCCATTCTCGGTCTGCTCCTCAACTAGACGATTCAAGCCTCGCAATGTTCGGGATGGTACAACTGGGCTACGTTGGTCATAGCGATTCCACTCACCCTCTTCATCACTCACGGACTCATCAGAATCTTGCGGTTCTGAAGGAACCATTTCGAACTCTGACGACGACTGGTTGTCCCCGGGATCCGCAGTCTGTGGTGTGTCAGCAAGGGTGTCTCTGTCGGTGGCACTTGTCGGTACACTTTCAAGACCGTATGAGACTTGTTCATTCGCTGGCTGCTGCGGCATCATGGGAGTTGAGGTCCGGCAACCCTTAGTCTAGCTGCGCACCTTCTTAGCAAAAAACTGCTTCAGAAATAGAAACAAAATCGAAGCGAGCGGAAGTGAGCCCAATTAAGTGCAGCGCAATTGCAATTGCATGTTTCTGAGTGACTCAATGATGACTCCAATGTCAATGTCCAATGGCTAGAATCCATGATCCCGCTTCACCAAACATGTTGCAGCATGACTCTACCAGCTTTTGGGTTATGGGACTGGGACCATATCATAATCTCCGGGGTATATTTTGATTTGAACGTTATGATAATGTTGCGCATCTCTTATCTAGGAAAAGTAGCAGACTGTCGACTATAACTGACCATTCTCAAAGGCTTCAAAAATTTTGAATGAGGCCGCCAGTTCTGAACTCCACTTCTGGACCACTGCCCCATTCAACCAGCTGGGCTGAGGGTCTGCACATGAGAGTTGGTGGAGGAAAGAAAGTTGCCGCCACGGTCCTGCAAGTGGGCTGCGAATGTTTGGGCTGTATGAATCCCTGTATGAATCCAGCGTCCAGCAGTGAACATAATTTTGTGGAATCAAAATCTAAGGTTTCAACTGCTGCTACATCATCTTGGGTGTCCAAACAATAACAATGGCTCACGCAACCAACCTACAATATATAAGAGTTGGTGAATGAGTCAATGAGTCATATTTCCTGATCTATGAGAATCTGTGTTACTATGTTGCAACGGAATGATTTGCTAGTCCTGTGGGAGGGCCCAGTCGAAAAAATCACAATATGCAATAATCAACATAGATCAATTTTTGACGCACGCAAACCTCCCCCTTCCTTTGCGTCTTGAAGAAGCAGCATGAGCCCAGAATAAACATGAAACATCAGCATTTGCCAAATGCGGCGTACCTACCAGACAAATCCCTGAGTCAACCAGTCCTCATCCGGGTTGCATGCCCTCTACTTCATCTTGATGTCGTCGAAGACTCAAAGGGCCTCACAATTCAGGGCTCGACTTGACATGATACCAACGATCTCACTAAAGCGTTCTTTCAATCAGTCGGAATGGGGCAACATTTTGAACACACCTCCAATCTCCTCCCACCCAACCCAACTCCACAACATTCCGAAATTCCGCCGCAATAGAATCAGAAGATCCTTCAAGATTATGATGACGACGGAACAACTCTCCAATAGTCTGCGGAATGAAGTTGTGTCAAATCAAAGGCAAGTTGTTAGCTATTGTCAGCCTTGGTCCGTTTCAGCCTTGCGACTGACTAGTGCCTACCTACTAGTGTCCGTCACCATGTCCATTGAAACCCACTGGAAACCTTCAATACCTGGCCTCCACCGTGTGATCCAGAAGCAAGTCCTCCGTCTCCTGCAACACGTTGAGGTCCTGCGGGCAAAAACAAGGTAATTGGACAAGAAACAGACAATGCCAAGGGCCAACCCCAGCCCACTACTACTGCTCTGCCACAACTTTGTGACAAACGACTAACAGCCAAACAGCCAGCCCCACTTCTACCCTCTAAATGCTCGGCTGTCAGACTGGTCTGTGCCTATGTGCTTCATAGGAATCAATCAATCAATGCGTTTTGAATCAAAATGTAAAATTGAACCTCCACCACATCAATTAGACAAAGAAATTATTGACCCGCTGATCAGCCCTGACTTTGACTTCATCACTTCATCCTTAACTTAAATCAACCGTCCGTCCTCCATCCGAAAGACGCATTTGATGATCAGCAGCAGTAGCACTGCTTCCAGGGCCTGAATGCCATGCGCCAAACGTCAACAGTCAACAGAGTAGAAACATGACTGTTCAATAGAGAGACAGAGACGGACTACCCTTGCAACCACCGCAACTACTTTTCTACTCTGCTATCGCTACCACTGACTACTGACCAATGACTATTGACTATAGCCCTATCATCATCGTACTAGTTGAATTGCCACTGCTTTATCGCTACTACTATTTCTACGCGACTATGACTACAGCTCAAATGGTGTCACATTTCATGCTAGCAGCTCTAGCGGGCTAACCGGCTAACGGGTTGACTAGCAGCTAACTTTGACAGTCTGACAATGGCATTGTGAATTGCGTTTGTTGGTCTGTTGGTCTTAGTGGTAGCCAGGTGCTTCTGAAGGTCTATCTATTTATCGATTAGTCAAGTAGGCCTCTGCTAGAATGGATTGTAACTGCAACTCTTGACTCTTGTCAGCGCCACAAACGAAAAACATGTTGTGATTAGTCATTAGCGATTTGTTGCACGCTGACTCCTCGACAACCACGTAACCAAAATAATAACAATAATAACTATTGTCAAGTATTGCCCATCCCATCCATTGCTGCTATTTTTCTTACTTTACTACTTTACTACTTTACTACTTTACTACTTTACTACTTTCTACTACTTGCTACTTGCTATGTACTGCTGACAGCTTACCAGTACCCTACCTACTACTGACTGACTGCTACTTACTACGTACTCCTTGCTGCTAACTACTTACAACTTCCGACCTTTTACTTTCTACTTGCTACGTTTTACTTAATTAGGACTTATCAACTTATCTACTTATCATCTACTTACTTACTGCTTCTTAGTACCACTACTTACTACTTACTGCTTACTACTTCCTTACGTACTTACTGTACTTACTGTACCTTGTTACTTCTACTTACTACCTTTTATTTACTACGGACGTACTACTACTATTACTTACTTACTACTACTACTTCTTCTACGACTACCACTACTATCACTGTCACTGACTGACTGACTGTCACTACTACTTTGTGACTATGACTCAGACCATGACTTGACTATGACAGTGACATCGACATTATTGATTGATATCACGTCTATTGCAGCGCCAGCACCCCTGCGCCCCCCCCCCTTCTGCGAATGCCCCGGCCTCCATTGGTCGCAAGCATTGTTTGAAGACTTTCTTCGCCACCCAGTGATTGATCACCACTGCCACCTGCGCGAAAGAGACACACGCCACTCCGGGATAAATGGTCAGTGGTCAGGCGTCAGGTGTAGCTGCGACAATTAGGTGCTGCTGAAACAAGCTACTATATTAATATTACTCGTCGATTGGTTCGATTGACCAGTCAAGTAGCCAGTGGCTGTGACTTTGACCTGAGGCCCTTTGGCCCTTTAGCAACTGGTCGTTGTAGTGTTGTAAAGAGCTTAGGGGCTTATTGCTTCTTGATATGACTCATGACTGATGACTGATGACTCATTTCATTTTCTTCTCCATTTTCATATGAATACTTGATGATTTGGACCATTGTCTACTTGTTTGCTATCAGAACTCAACTGATCCAATGGGGTCGAATGAGTCGAATGGCTTGCTTGATTTGTAAAATGAACCATTCCAGGGCATCCTATCACTCATCACCGATCAATGATCACTAATTGCAAGAATACATATCAGTACCCGTCCCCGTTACACTGGTCCACAAAATACTGGGTCCGTAGTGGGCACTGGGCCGGGCACACACGGCACACGCGGCATGCACCATGAACGTTCACAATGCTGGGCTGGCCAGTGCGATAATGCCCGACACAGACACAAAACATCTCGCATTCATTCAATAAAAAGAAGTAGTAGTGAGAGTTGGTACCTCTATTCAAGTCTACGGCGCACCCCGCAGACCTTTACATCGTCACAACACTAACATCATCGAATCATCCCTTATTCCTATTTCTATGTCTTGTTAAATCTTCAGAAGTGAGCAGAGCACACCGCCACACCACTACACGTACTACACGATTATAGGACTAATAGAAAAGACTAGACTAACGGCTAATAGGCTAATAGGCTAATAGGCCCTAATAGGCTAATAGGTTAGGCTGAGATATCGGCATGCGGCATACGGGCATACAGAATCCGGGGATCAACAGAGTCCAGAGAAGACCACAGTCCAGAGCCACTACAATAGTTTCAACAAGTCAACGGATGATCTGAGATCTGATGAGAAAAACATCTTACTATTTTCTCCTTACGACTTACTACACTACGCGCGTGGAAGTGTTGGCTGATATATTATATATTGTCACTGTGATAACGTTTGGACATTCAGAACAAATCTGACTTATGCACACAACGGTTCATTCTAACATATTTTTACATAAACTGACTTACACTTACATTGACTCTTAGACTTACATAATCACTGTAGCCAACATACGTTCACATTAACATTGGTACACGCGCGGGGGCACATGCAAACATTGACAGTCAAACAGTCACATAAAACTCAGTACAGTAAACCTTGCATGCCTTGCTCAGGGTTGTGTTGTCACCCAATGACATGCTGTAATTGCTGATATTATGACGAGGTATGAGGTATCTACGCAAACATTTTGACTGAGCGCAAACGCAAGCAAGCCCACAAGCCCGCAAGCCTGTAAGCCCTCAGAAAATATCGGTTGAATTGAAAGAATAATTGTAGTAGGTAGTGTAGGTCGAGCATGTCATTGAATTTTGAATGCACAAAGCACATCTTAGCATACGCCGCTATACCAACATTTGACCAACATGAATTCACACATAGCTTCATAGCTGCCGTAGCCTCCTGCAAAACATTAACACAAGAAAGTACCTGGTACATGGGTTCAGTACTGCATCAAATTTGAATTGATGGCACCACAGAACCACTAAATCACGTCACACATCTTACATTGATGCAATTGTTATGATTATGCGCTAAATTGAATACATGTGATATTTGATAAAACTGTGATGCCTGTGATATATGTGTAGTAAATATATAATATAATATATATATATATATGTATACAAGTAGTGGTGTCCACGTGTTTGCTTACTCATACTTAGTAAGATATCACGTTGAACCCGAATATGGTAGAGTTCAGTTCAGTACAGTACATCATCCAGAACTTTGTGTTTCATGGCTGACGAACGGAAGACAAAAAACCGCCTATAATAGAAATGCAATAACGCAAATGCATTCTACTTGTCATCGGCACCGTGCAAACTTTCTACATGAGACCGTGAGACCTACACGCCGTACTACGGTTCCAAAGGCCGCAAAACCACCCTAACATATAGCCGGCAGTCACAGTCACATCATCAACTCACCCACCGGACCATTAATCGCACCTAGGGTTGCACTGGCCTCTGGCACGACAAAGCTGGAGCAAAGACAGCATAGAATCCTCACTTGCACGATTGCACGACTGTGAAATAGTAAGACGGAGGAACTGCCCTCAAACCTCAGCCTTTTTAAGGGGAACTGTTGCTGGCCATCTCTTTCTAAGTGTTAAACAGTTAAACAGTGTTAAACTTTAAGCTTCACAGTCCCAATGACATCTACCCTAACAACAGCTACAATGTTTTCAGCACAATTCTACTTCTAGTGTGCGTGCAATGCATGAGTCCAGTCTATAAGTCCATGAGTCCATGAGTCCATGAATAAAATCTCTGAATGAGTCACCTTGGTCACCATGCACTGCACCCAAACAACTACACACTGACGCACACTGATGATCGGTCATGAGTCATGAGGTCATGAGTCATGAATCATGGGGCCACGCTGTGTAAGCGAGTTCAATGTTCATTCTTGACCACATCGCAGGTTGATTTCAAGAAAAGTAGTATGGTGAGAGTGAGACCTTAATAAGCGATTAGGGGAATGCAGGAGTTGGACAGTAGTTAGTCAGTTAGTGTCTTCGATCAAAAGCACTACAGAGCCTGAACTAGACCGTTGCTTCCGTGACCACAAAACAGACATGAAGTGAAGTCATGAAGTTCATGAAGTTCATGAAGTAAGCAGTAACCAGTAACCAGGCGGCGTTCGGCATATGCCGCATATGCTGCCAAGTTTCTGAACGCCGTTTTCAAAGAGTGTGGGCAACTCGATTGCAGATATGTCCACCGAATCCGGAAAAGAAACGCCACGACTCTCTGCATGCTTGAACAAACGGGCCCTACAATGCATGTGCGCTTGTAGCAAACAGAGCGGGCATGTTTGAACACTATTCCTTCCACCACCATCATCATCCTGTTGAGGCAGTGAATCAGTCCAGTCTGGGCAATTCTTGCTCTGACAAATGAAGCATACACCTGCATCATTTGCTCGGAGTAAGTCAGTGAATTTGTTCAAACTGTCATCTTGAAAAACCATGTCCCTTGCCAGCACAGCCTGAGTGCACATGTTGTAAAGCCGCATCGCAGGATCTGGCATTTTTGGCCTAAGACCACCTCTAAATCCCCTCACTCTCTCCATCTTTACGCCAACTGCTGGATGAAGAATTTCGACAGCACTGTAATCTCGAGCTTCCCTCAAAGCACCTGTAGTGACTATGCATTTGACTCTGTTGTCACTATCTAGATTTGTAGGTCTCCCAGTTTGGCCAGGTATTGGCAACAAGGTCCACTGGAACCTCAGCAGCGCCAGTACCACTGCTAAGAGCATTGGTTGCTGATGACGAAGGGACTGATTTGGCTGCACCACTTACGTCTCCAAACCCTAAAGAGAGTTCCCCGTCTGCCCCAACTTCCCTTTCAGAAATTGCTTTGGTCCTCAGAGTCAAAGCTTTGATTGACAGCAAAACCTCCTCTGTCCACAAAGCCAAGGCATCGTTCAACAATGAGGTCACCCGATCATGATCTGAATGATCAAGCTGATGGCAGACCTGACTGTTTCCACCGACGGTTGCGACAACACTAGCAGCAGCATCAGCATCATCACCATGAGCTTGAGCTAATTGCAAAGGTTCATTTCCTAGCAAGTGCTCTTTGTTGAGCATTACTTCTTCAGCCGCTTCTTCTGGTAGCATTCCAGTTTGTACAAGCTCATTGATCTCATCTACCAAATTGTTTTCCAACACCGGCGACCTGTTCGCATCGGACTCTGTCAATCGAGCAAATTCTTCACATGCCTTCTGAATGGCCTTTTCCTCACGTTGTGCCATATCGTTCAAACCAGATTCTTCAGCAGTTTCCACAAATATGTCATCTTCTTGATTTTCTAACTCGTCATCCTGAACTTGGTTGATGGGACCGAAAGCTTCTTCTACCAATTCTTTTGCATAATTTTCCAGCAGAGGTTCACCCCCACCACCAGCGGAACTGTCGGTGGCAGCCCCTTTGTTCAACAATTCAGGTTGAAGTTCGTCAAAGA
>VSDK01010704.1:66629-81629 GCA_009767595.1 Symbiodinium kawagutii | reverse complement strand
TCACCTTAATCAAATTCATGCAACCTGCAACCAGGCAATGCACATAGGCCCATAGGCCCATAACCCAAGGATTATATAATCCAAAAACGCCAAGTAAGCATTTGAAACATGAAGCACACTGCACACTGACGATGATGAAAAAGAAAGACAATTTGATTAAACCGGTACTTCGGTATTTGACTTTGACTGGTAGCGCATCAGTACGTGAAACAATAGGAGTGAGTCGGAGTGAGTAGCGGTGAGTTGTTGACTGGTTGACTTGACTTGGACTGGCTGGTTGGTTGCAATAAGTTTACAAAGTGGTTAGGGCTTTGGTGCCCACTGCCATTGCCAGGCGGGTTTATACTGAATCAGGAAGGCAAAATTCAAGATGAGTCTACGTTTCCATCCAAGATGCCTCCTCCCAATGACCAATCGTCACAAATGGTACAACGCCAGATGGGGAAACAAATGTACCGAGCAAACCAAGATCTTGACGAGATTTCTGAAGCAACCATGCAACTGGAAAGGCCATCACTGTCACAGGTTTGTCCAGATGAGACATAGTTGCCAATGTTTGCAAAATCAAATCAGCTAGCCACACAAATGCCCAAGGTCTTTGGACAACGATTCGGGTTCCAGTCCACTCAGCTGCGATGAGACGCACAGAACGGTTCACTGTCTCACAATAAAGATAAACGAGGGTTTTCTCTGTGAGTCTGTGTGGTTTTCCTGTCCGGATGGGACCAGGAGCAAGCGCAATGCCGGAAAACAATGGTTCAGGAAAAGCTGCATTCCGCTCTCCGGTGCTGGCATCATGCAAAACTTGATACACTTTTCGGTTCACGGCTGCAGCAATCACGTGATCCCGGGTTGGCAATCCCTTCTGAGACAGCAAAGGCCTTGCATCAGTCCCACATCCACTTAATTTTGGAAACCAACGTTTCACATCATCCTTAGATGGGCACCATGTCGGTGGCTCAACTTCTGCAAAGCGGTCCATTTGAGACAACACATTTGGAGCTCCTTTCACCCAATGTTCGACGCAATCTTCAAAAACTTTCTCAGCGAGCGGGCGCACGTTGCGCCATGATCTAGTAACAGTCTTTGAAGGTCGTTTTGAAGAAGGATGCAATGCCTGAACAAATCCACCAGCTCCTAATCTGAACTTCAGACCAATTCTGGCTGACAAGAGATCAAGCGAAGAGTTAGGGGCTCTGTTTCCATAAAGTTTCAACTGTTTGTTGAGGCGTTCGCACTCGCGAACGTCTCCTGGCCAAGCTCTTCGCAGAGCTTTCAAAAAGACGTAGAATCCAATTCTGACTCGGCCGGTCCGACTAGCCAACTCAATGTCTGTTTTGAATGCCTTCAAAATTTTCAACGTGCTGACATCCAGTGTTTTGACACCTGCAAGCATTTCGTTTGCAATGGTTCTTCTGCGATCACAAGGGAGGTCATGGCGAACTTTTGCCATTGACAGCAATCTAATTGGAAAACCCTCAACATGACTGCGGATTCGCCGGTCAAAAGAGCTTGCACCTTGAAAAAGGATGTGAGCATAGGCATTAAAGAGGAACTGCTGTTCATGTTTGGAAAGTTTGTCCCAATCAGGATGGTTGGCAAAATCTCCCGCAGTGCAATGAAACGCCATTTCGTACTCCAAAGCAAAGGCGCTTGCCTTTCCGTCTGCCAACTGAGCCATAGAATTTCCAATCTGATCGAGTTGTTCATCTGGCAAATTTTGCTTCAAGAATGCCTTGCATGATGCAACCGGACAAGAATGAGCGAAAACAGCATTTGGGGTGTGCAGAAAAACAACTGCCATGTGTGACAATTGTTTATTCTGGTGCTTTCAAAGGCTTACCAATTCAAGCCAGTCCAGTTCATTAATACTATTAAAGCCTGAGTCCGTTCATTGGAACCACTGACATATTGATTCATGGATGAATGGATAAATGGACAAGTATTCACCGTCAGTCACTCTGACCTCAAATGAAACTGTTCTCAGGATTCCTGAAGTTCAATGAACGGTAAAACAAACTTTGGCTCAATTGAAAACAAAACTGACCGACCAATGACCAACCAATAGACCCAAATCAATCAATGGAATGGATTGTGAAGCCTAACCTGCGCTAACCCAACAACACGGCGCTACAAAGACTAAGACAGAAAGACTGTGACTGTGTTAGCTGAGCTGCAGAAATGTGGGTGCCTGGGCACTGTGCCAATCGCATCATTTCTGCCAGGACCCACCACATACCATCGCGAACACATTCCAACGTTTTCTTTCGCCACCATAGTTTCATTGCATGTTTCATACCGGACAAGTCGCCATGGTGTGAACACCAGGTTTGAAACAGTTGCTTGCTCATGTCCCTGAGCGTATTTGAGGCGGTGGCTAATGAAGCAAAAAACTTGTACGGCTTTCCGAACCTTTTCAAAAGCTTATCGATCGATTTCAGTGAGCCCAGTGCAATCAAATGAACGGCGTGTTCATAACAGTCGCTGGCAAAGAATATAATCTCTTCATGTTCACGGGACATGGTTGCCCACATCTTCCTGGCCAATGTCTCATTTGCCCCACGGTCAGTTGTCAGAATGTAAACGTGCATCGAGGATGAGGATGATGATGATGACTTCGACCTAATTTGGAATTTGGTAAAGGAAAGTAACATGACATGACACATAAAGCGCTGAAGTAAAAAAACAAACAACACCTGCCGACCTTGACATCATCTTATTGCGAATCCAGTTTTATCATCATCATAATCATCATTTAGTAGTACGATGTTGGATGTTATAAAATTGTTGAATTGTGCTGTTGTTTAAGGATTTAATAAAGCTTTCAAAAACAACACACCTCAAATGGCAACCAAAAACAACAGAAACAAAAACATAATTTGTTCGTAGTATCATATTTGCTACCAAAGATCTTCCCGCTAGAACTCTTGACAATCTCACGACGTCTCTCAATCAGAGCTTGCACAGAGGGGCAGCCAACGCTGCTCAGCATCTTGCTAGTCAAACCAACTGTGGCTGCAGCTGATCCATCTCCAACTGGCTGGATATCGCTCACGGTTCTCAGGCTTTGAAAAGCTGTGGCCCAATTGGACGCATAATCAAAGTTTTCACCAGAATCATCATTTTCCTCAGAAGGCAAAACTGCATACAAAGTATGTAGAATCAATGATGTCAACTTTCGTTTTTGCCATATGTTGCCGTTTGTGGCATCCTGAATCATTGCATGCACGCAAAGAGCAAACGGCTGGGTGGAAGCATTTGATGATGTTTCATTGGCCCCCTCTGAAATCTCATCCAACATACTGTTGTGAAAAAACCTTGCTGCTGCAATGAGAGCAGCGCCAGAATGCACTTCGGCACGCGCAATCGTCCAGCGCGAAGCAGAGTCTAACAATATCAATGATAAATCCCCGCAAGCAACATTTGACATGTTGCGTCTGATGCTAAGGGAAATCTTGCTCGGCACAGTAAGATATCGACCAATGCCTTCTTTGCCTGTTCTGACGATTGCCATACGTTGTTCAAGCGGCGCATCATTTGATGAATCCCTCCTATGCAAAGAAGCGATGATCGGTGGTGTCCCTCTCTTTGCCCTGGATTCCACTTGCTTTGATTTTGATTTGGCTGCCTGCTTTGCAAATCTGCGCGATTGATGGCGCAAAAGTCTGTTTTTCCTCCTTAGCTGGTCAACTGTTTGTGCAAGTTCTACAGACTTCTCCTGTTCCTGTTTGAGTTCTCTATCTTTCATTGAGATGGTGGCCAAAAGGTCCGTCCAGCTGTACCCCCCGTATGTTTGTTTCAGCTCTGCAAATTCAGCTGTCTCTTCGAAAGGTTGGTTGCCCCTAGCATACGCATGTCCTCTGGGATAGCTCCTGCTAAAACCTCCTCCAGGAGCAGCTGAGTTCCTTGTAGCTGAACTTGATGCAGCTCGAACACTTGCCTGACCCAAAACGCTTGCTTATGATTGACTGGGCACTGCATCTTGGGACATTCCGCCCAAAGACTCATTTTCGAAGTCCTGCCCTCTGGCAGCCATGGGTATTGCCGGTGGAGCTGCAGCAACACCACTAGGCCTTGTTGGATTGCTTGGCCTTTGACAAGATCCAGAACCATCTCTTGGCAGATTCCCATGCTGGGCCGCCAGTGTTAAAGAACGCAGAATTTCCTCCCAGTCAGCATCAGACACGAAAAGGTCAAACTCAACCAGGGCATGCTTCACTATGTCAATGTGGTAAGTGTCCAACCGTTGCTCTCCCACAGATGCTTGCAGTTGGAACCTAACAAATTTTTGCAAAGTTCTTGATAATTTCCTAGACGTCGTCGCTCTCCCTGTACTCTGGTTTCCCCCGTATGTAGGCACTCTGGGCTGGAATCGGTCCAGCAGGTCCAGCAAATTCCGTTTCGTAACAATGATCGTGCCCTCCAATGTAGTTGAACAGTTGAAGGACAAAAAACTCCTGAGGTTGTCCTGCGTGACTTGAATTCTTGCATTGCTAGCCATTGCAATTCGCAAAGAAGGTGATTCGTCTGAAAAAATGAGATGTTCATGCTAAGATAAAATGTCAATAGAAAAAAATGATGACTTTGGGGATCAATATCTCTGCAAAAATATTGGGATCATGTGCCATTTCTTCAGCTGGCCAGCAATGATCATGGTGGGTCCCTCAACAGCAGCTTTTCTGCCATTGAGTCTCAGCAAAGCAAACAGCCACGGATTTGCAGAGCGATTCTGGTCGTGTAAGTTCGCATCCAACATCAGAATCCCACAGCAAATTTCCCGCAACAAAACTACTGACAGAATAGCATCTTACTGGAGACTGATTGACAGATTCCAACAGTCCAAACTAGGTAACAAACAAATACACAACTTCCTGGGAAAAACTTGTTGCTAGCTCAATGTAGTTTCGCAGGAGTGAATCTATGAATTGAAAATCTATGGCGCTAGTCATGTCCTTCTTCATAGCAATCATGCCTGTTCAGGCATTTGATCTCCACTGAAAAACTCAAGGGGCATCTCGCTTCAAATTACCCCAGAATCAGGATGAACATTTTGGTGTACACAATTACTGCTGAACAAATGTGACGGGGTTCCGTGCAAGGAATGCAAACATCCTGGCTACAAATCAAATGAAAACAGCATTATGCTAAAATGTGCAACACATAGGCCCAACAAAGCGGTGTTGCCCAACCCAATACATTCCTACATTTCAAGGCCCTCGCACGCCCCCTGAAACTGGGGGACGTCACGTGCCCCGAAAGGGGGGGGGGAAGGCCGGCTTCAACCCACAGCATGGGGACGCACATTACGACTCGTTGTATCACTACGTTAAATTGAAAATTACAGTACGTGTTTTTGGTGCGCCTGGGGGACATTGTCGATCCTGTCCAGCTGGCCCTCTATCGTGTTTCGCAAGGCATCGAACGCTGTGACGTTGGCAGTGTAGGTGTCTTGCTGCTGTTCGCGGCATTGGTCATGAGCGATCTCTGCATCCACCACATCCTGATTCACAGCCGTCACATTGAGACCCAACCTTGTTTGCTCCGCAGATAGGTCATCGTTGCATGCTTCAGCATTCTCGATCAAATCCTGGATCTCCTGCAGATCAATGTGGAAGGAGGTGTTCACTTGATCCAAGAACGACGTCATTGAGTCGTTGATGATCTGCAACGTGGCCTCCGAGTCACTCTCATTCAACTGGAAGACGGTGTAGTTCGTCTCCACCGAACCATTCGTTACCTTGGCCACTGCCATCTCACGAAGACTGACCTCAAGCTCTTTGGCACGATCCAAGCTGGCAGTCGACAAGGGAGAGCTTGCACCTGCCCAGCCCTTTCGAATCTTTCGACCGGAACGACTTGGCTTTCGCTCCAGCTGGACGAGACCTGAAACTTCACCAGCTTCGCTCCTGCAACTGGCGCTAGCAGCGGCCAAGGCCACGAAGGCCGAAACCAGAACCTCAGCGCAACAAAGTCAGCCAAGCCAACGACTCGAATGGACTTAAATCATCTCAAATCATCTCAAATCATCTAAAATTATCCTAAATTATCTTAAATCTGCCGACTGATTCTGATGATTCTGGGACCTACTGATTCCGGGACATGGGATTTGCAGTGGCCTAGGGTTCAAGGACGAGTCAGCACTCCGCCAAGGAACGGCGGCTTTGGTGCACATGGCAGCAACAGTCGCAATTTGGGCAGCGACTAGCAGTGACAAACACCGCTTGGCGACTTCAAACGCTGCAAATCGGTGCACATCGGTGCGAATCATTTGCAAACAAACTGATTCAGTAGCACAAATCATGAATCAAAACACTTAGGATTGTATGTAGTTGGGCGAGATGCACAGTGCCAGTGGCAATGAAAGCCAGGGCAAAGCCGGTGTCCGTTCTTGAGCCTTTCTGGCAATTCTGGGTCGCTTTGACTCCGTTTCGAGCAACTTTGCACAAGTGAAACATCTGGTCAGATCTTGGCCAACTGGGCAAGGCCAGTCTGCTCTTAAAGTCAGCTTACCTGGCGTGGTGTTTGAAAATAGTGCATTGATGCGCCTTGCTTGAATCAAACAGTATCGAACTGCTGAATCAAACCTTTGCACTTTCCTGCGCAAATTTGTGAGACATGAAGTCGCTCACGAGCACGTGCACAGCCTGCGCAGAAAATATCACTGATCCAGATTCGACATCTTCCTTTAACTTTGTCTTTCTGAAGTCTTTCAAAAAAGAATTTGGGTCGCCTGTACTTTCTGCAGAGCTTTTGAACCTTCGAATGCCGCTCAGAGATTGGAATCCTGGGGGACCGAGCCACATCGAACCATTGGTCTCCCGGGCAGCGGCAAAACGTCTGCTTGATGCAGCAACACCCGCTGGGTGCCTCAGCAGGATACCGCAGGGCAGTGTGCCATCAAGACAGCACAACCGACCAATCTATAACCAATCTCTCACGCCACCACCATATGTGACCAAAGCTGCTGAGGGATAATGTTAAAATATGATGCTCGACACTGCGTTACAAGTACCATTGACACTCCGGTCATTGGTCTGACAATACAAAACGAACACACTTGAGTACTTGAGTGCAGGGGCATCAGATAAAAGCTGAACTGATGCTTTCCTGCTGTTTCATTTTAGGATGATCATCAAGTTTCAAACCGGAAGTGACAATTGGCAACTTGGGTTATAAAGATTTATCAAGGGTGTCCCGAAAAAAGTATTTTGTGGGACCTTCTTACAGAGATGTTGTGATGTTGTGGTAGGTTGCAATTGCAAGTGATCAGCAAGTGCTCACTTTCACAGCTCAGCGGATGCAGGCAGTGCAGGTCCATTGCCAAACACAAGCGCATCGCCTCCTCGCAAACTCATGAGGCAGATTTAAGCAGCGCAATGGGATTCAATGATTGAATTGCCATTCAATCCAATTGGCACCCATCGATCTACCATTCCTGCAGGCGAGATACCTACGAAAAAACCTTGCTTTTCTACGTGGATGTTTCCATCAAAGGATCAATGAAGACCTTTTGCTGTCGTTGTTTACACTTTGAGTTCGCATTTTTTCAACCAAAGAATTTTTCACTTCAAGTTTTCTTGTTCTCTTTTGTTCTTTCTTTGGGTTTCTCTCTTGCCTTAGGAGATCGACGATGCTTTTGAACCAGCGGGGCTTGAAGTGGAGGGCCTGGCAAACATTCTCCAGGGGAACTGCTGACCAGGATCCTGAGGACCCAAGGAGAAGAACTGAAACCCGATCCCAACTCTCATTTGAAACTGGGGGTTCCAGAGCTAGGCTTGATGCTCTACCAAGAAGCATGATTCAAAAATACTTGTTCCCTAGTCACACAAAGAGGTCAGCGCAAATCAGTTTGCATTTGGCAATCGTTTTGCAAGCCAACCATTTGCGATTCGGGTTTCACCGATCTTAGAACTGCTTTGGGCAAGCGTATCCAATCCGTTCGCGGTGTGAAAGCCAAGTTTGAGACGAGCACGGATCAGCTGTCTGACATTCAGGTCAAATTGTTTGGCAGCTTACAGTTTCACAGAACTTCTACTGAACGCCACGTGGTTTACTTGGTTTCAAGGTCAATTGAGTTTAGAGTCAAGAATCGCAATGTAAGTGAGGTTGCAAACAGCTTTGAAAGAATCGATCGACAAGTTAGACAAGAACCGGACTTCTTTGTCAAACATCTATGCCAGTGGTGTTGTCAATGGCGACACCCAACACTTTCCCAGCAAAACATCCTTGCGGTTTCAACAATGTACAATCATGTGCCCTTTCCGGGCTTCATGGCATAAGGCAAGAGGACCCGACGGGTCAGTCCCGAAACCCCCAGCAAGCGAACGTTTCAACTGTACTTCATCAAGTGCAAGGCAGTTCACAAACGTTGGAAATCTTGGAAGCATCAACGGATCAAGAAAACCAAAGCTTGAATCTTGTATGTTTGAAGCTAAATTTGGCTGCCCTTCCCAGCTTCACCTTGAGGACCTGACGTGCGCGAGCTCAGATTCAGCAACGCTAGATCCAGCGCAGTCCACTGCCAGAAAAAAATCAGCCGGATTGGCTTTGGGCAATGTTGCTTGGGTAATGCCTGAAACTTGTTTGGTCTGAAGGTTTTCTTGTTGGGAATTCCCAACATGAATGATGGTATTCAAGCCCGCAAGAGGGTTCGTGTGGAACTACTGTTCATCTGGAATTGTCTTGCCCCTCGATCTCACGGCAAACACATCGTTTCCATCAAAGAGATCTTCAATAATGATCAGTTTAGAATCATTTAGGTACTTCAATGTCCTTACCCTTCTTTCTGAATATGCTGTGGCAATGGACGAGCGGCTTCAACTAAACTTCACGGCGTTACTTTTTTTGCAACGAACTTTTCTTAGCAACGACTAAAAATTTGTATATGTCCATGTCAAATTGGCATGTCAAACTTTCTGCCATCTGAGCAGATTGCAAATGCTGTAGGGCGCACTGTGCCGTGCTGCTGCGCGAGTGTCTTTTCGCCATGGCAATGTGCTCTTCACAGCTCAAGCACTGGAAACCCAAGCCTAGCCAGGCAAGGGCGCCAAGTGCCTACCAACCCCAGACAATCCCAAAATATCCCAAAATACGAAAGAATAAGAATATGTAATATGATATTCTGAGAATATGTGAGTTGAGTTGTGACATCTATTGTACGTGTCGACACGCGAGCGGCAGGTATAGATAGTATTTGGACTGTCACCCTGGGGCGTATGAAAGCAAGCAAATGGAGGCAGCATTTCTGCCCTTTGAATTGAAACAATAAAAACTAAGGCCAGGCTGTGGTCTGACTTCACCTGCAGCTGGGCCGGCATTAGTTCAAGGTCGTGTATTGGTCAACGACGGAGTCCCCGGCGGCGCTTTTTCCCCAGCAATGGATGGATTGATTGCTGAGGCGTGCACAGGAGAAAGCATCGCCACAGGCCAACTCCACGGCAATAACGTTTTGGCCGCTTCCGTCGTCCAATTGGATCAGAGTTCCCAATACGTCGGCTGCATCATCACCAATGTTAGACAAGGCACCAGTGGCGGCACCAGGCGGCAGACTTTGGCCATTTATATTTCTGCCCCAACACGTGACACCATTGTTCGTCAAGATGACACACGTGTGGTAACTGCCCGCAGTGATCCTTTTCACATCAGCCACAGGAACGAAAGGCAGATTTTCGCCCATTTCATTGGGCTCATCTCCAAAGTTGTTTGTGGTGCCATTGCCAAGCTGACCATAAATACCCCAACCCCAACACTTCACTTTGGAAGTGTTGAGCAGTGCACAAATGTGGCCATAGCCTATCGCCACCTCAACGGGGTAATGTCCATCTCCTAAGTCCACTATCTCGGGATTTGTCTTCCCCGCAACTTCCGAGATGCCGCGGCCCAGCATGCCACCGAACCCATTGAAGCCCCAACAAGCCAAGGAGTTGTTTTTGAAGATGGCACAGGTGGTGTACCCTCCTGCGGCTACATCTACCACCTCGTCCTCAAACACAAACGGCAAAGCATCTCCCATTTCAAAGGCGTCATCACCGAGATCCGGCCCAAACCCAATGCCACCTTCTGCTGTTCTGGCACCTTGGCCATATCGGTTGGATCCCCAGCATTTGATTTTGTCATTGTCAAGGAGAGCGCAACCATGCCAATCGCCAAGCACCACTTTCACAATTTCGACGTTCGTGCCCAAATTCAATTCCGGCAATTGGTCTCCCATGAGGTAAGCTGCAGTTGCTGGTAAACCGCGGTTTTGGGGGGAATCTCCAAGACCTAATTGGCCGTTGTTGTTTGATCCCCAACATTTGACCGCAGAATTGTCCATCTTGGCGCAGAATGTGTAACCATAAAGAGGAACTCCAATTGAGCCGACGACTTCCACGGCAGTTCGGCCAGTCCCAAGCAATACATTTTCCACACTACCGCCGAGCACAGTTGCAGCCACTGCGTTCGTATCCGTCTTATCATAAACACACTGCAAAAGGCTATCTGTTGCGGTGTTTGGCGTTGTGCGGGTAGCGCACAGAGCCAATGGGGAAGCTGCCAGCGTAGATATTGTAGAAACCTCAGGTCCCAACCATTGCAAAACGAGCACATCTCCCAAAGTCTCACACAAATGTCCATTATCTGTGGACTTGTTGCCATGTTTTTGACCAACCCATGCGCAGTGACACAGAAAGTGATATACTGTGTGGGACGGAGCGATCCACGTGGACCCTCGGGGTAAAGGCCCTGAAGTCTGCCAATGGAGAACCGGTTTCCCTGGGGAGTGGGGTGCACATATTGCAAGCTTCTACCGAGTCCGAGCATCAAAATGGTATGTAGTTTTTTTCAGTTCCAGGCAACAAACGAAGCACACAAATATGACACGCAGAGTCTAGATCCACCCCTTTTTTACTTTGACTGCAAGTGCTGTAGCGGTATAGCGTTGTTTATTCACATGATCTGTTTTGATATCCAAAATCAGTATGTCTCTTCGGAAACAATTAGGAGGATGACTGTGTCAGGCAATGCTGTACAACGTTTAGCTTTCAAGTTGTTTTGTTGTTCTTGTTGTTGTTGATGATGATGTTGTTGTTGCTGTTGTTGGTGGTGGTGTTGTTGTTGTTGTTGTTGCTGCTGTTGTTGTTGCGCTAGTTCTCACCCATGGTTAGGAAGTTTCGAAAGATGTCAAGCGCAACCTACTCAGGTGTACATCATCATACATCGCACCAAGTGCACTAGTCAGCGACAAGCAAAGCAAGACATGAACTACCACCAGTGGAACAAAAGAACATGGTGTTTTCTCTGTTCATCTCATCTCACCTCCCTTCACACCGCAAAATCGGCATCGAATGAAATGAGCTATATGCCCTTCCGCCCTTCGCTGTCCAAACAAATCACAGCAAAGGTCGTCGTTGTGGTCGTCGTCGTTGTGGTCGTCGTATCGCAAGGCACACCTGAGAATCGCGGCTGGGCAAAAAAGATAAGACTCCAAATTATGAAAGTTTGGCAACTGGAGCCCATAGGTGGCAGCGTCGTCCTCTTTAATATGGGCGATTGAAACAAATAACCCGGGCAAGGCGCAAAAGCAGAAGCGCGCATCTGAAGAGGCTGAGAAATATTGAAGGTGATGAAAGACGTGTTCTACGTCGGCACTGTGCTTCATCAAGCCCCCCTCACGCTTTACATACATAAAGCCTGAATGAATTGGTTCTATATGTGAAGGGGGACATTTTTCATGCCAGTCCGAAAATACAGTAATCTGCAGATTGAAGATTGAAGCGGGCACAGGTCACAAGACCAAATTGAGCTCCAAAGTCCGTTCTTGGTATTTCTGAATCGCGCGCGGCTCCCCAGCGTCTCAAATTCAAGAAGTACCTGATACGAGAAAAATAAGGCTGTTGATCACACTACAATTCGGCGCGCGCCCTAGGCGACAGTTTCATCTGCACGAGGTAGCATGAGCGGAGCTCTTTATCGGTGTTTCAGCAAAGCTTATCGAATAAGACTCCAGTCAGACTCAAAATGAGAAGCACACAGTTGAAGAGGCTGACGTGTATGAAATGTTGATTTTGCGCGTCCTTACTTAACTGAAACTATTGATGAATATTGATGATGATTGCACTTTTCAGTTCTGTGGAATCCCTTTGTTCCATTCCCTTACGAAACACAGAAACTCCTACACCTGCTAATTCTGTCGAGGCACATGGCGCGTTTTCTACCGTGGTAAGCGGATCCACATACCAATCTTTGCTGGTGTACTTGCTCGATATCCACTCGGCATCGCAAGGATGCACCGAAACCAAACTCACGTCACAGCTGCTCTTTGTTGGCAGAGGCTCAATTGTGAAATCCAGCTCAGAGGTGTCAATCTGCTGCTGGTCGCACTGATGGATGGCTTCAATGGTCAGGTTCCGAAGCAACACTTCCACGTAACAAATCACTTTCTTGGCGACGAGGAAGGAACGGAACCTGGTCTCATTGGATTCCAAGATCAACTCACGGGTGGCATTGAACAATGCCTCAGCACGATCAAAGCAATGGTCCAACACGCTGCAAGTCTCGGTCAGCTCGAACCTGTAGTTGCAAAAGCCAAGCTCATAGCCGCCTTGCAAACCGTTGCACTCAGAGATCTTGTCGGCATGGGTCTGATTGGCATTTGTGCGGTCAGTAAGTCGACCTTCAACGGTGGTGGCGTAGGCAGTTGACCAATCTCTGATCTGATTGGCACACTCAACTGCATCTACGTAATTCGACTCAAGACTGTAGTTTTCGGTGGCAGGTGGATCATTTGGTTGCACGTAGTTCCTCATGCAACGCACTTCTGTTGCCTGCGCGCCGGCGATTGCAAGCAAATGCTAGCAGCACACCATGAAATCAGAAACACTGAAGAACAAATTGTTTTCTTTCCATCGTGCCACTTAATTGCCGGAAATGCTGAACTTAGAATTTTCAGCATGCTCGTTGTATCACTACGTTAAATTGAAAATTACAGTACCTGTTTTTGGTGCGCCTGGGGGACATTGTCGATCCTGTCCAGCTGGCCCTCTATCGTGTTTCGCAAGGCATCGAATGCTGTGACGTTGGCAGTGTAGGTGTCTTGCTGCTGTTCGCGGCATTGGTCATGAGCGATCTCTGCATCCACCACATCCTGATTCACAGCCGTCACATCGAGACCCAACCTTGTTTGCTCCGCAGATAGGTCATCGTTGCATGCTTCAGCATTCTCGATCAAATCCTGGATCTCCTGCAGATCAATGTGGAAGGAGGTGTTCACTTGATCCAAGAACGATGTCATTGAGTCGTTGATGATCTGCAACGTGGCCTCTGAGTCACTCTCATTCAACTGGAAGACGGTGTAGTTCGTCTCCACCGAACCATTCGTTACCTTGGCCACTGCCATCTCACGAAGACTGACCTCAAGCTCTTTGGCACGATCCAAGCTGGCAGTCGACAAGGGAGAGCTTGCACCTGCCCAGCCCTTTCGAACCTTTCGACCGGAACGACTTGGCTTTCGCTCCAGTTGGACGAGACCTGAAACTTCACCAGCTTCGCTCCTGCAACTGGCGCTAGCAGCGGCCAAGGCCACGAGGGCCGAAACCAGAACCTCAGCGCAACAAAGTCAGCCAAGCCAACGACTCGAATGGACTTAAATCATCTTAAATTCTTAAATCATCTCAAATCATCTTAAATTCATCCTAAATTATCTTAAATCCGCCGACTGATTCTGATGATTCTGGGACCTACTGATTCCGGGACATGGGATTTGCAGTGGCCTAGGGTTCAAGGACGAGTCAGCACTCCGCCAAGGAACGGCGGCTTTGGTGCACATGGCAGCAACAGTCGCAATCTGGGCAGCGACTAGCAGTGACAAACACCGCTTGGCGACTTCAAACGCTGCAAATCGGTGCACATCGGTCATTTGCAAACAAACTGATTCAGTAGCACAAATCATGAATCAAAACACTTAGGATTGTATGTAGTTGGGCGAGCTGCACAGTGCCAGTGGCAATGAAAGCCAGGGCAAAGCCAGTGTCCGTTCTTGAGCCTTTCTGGCAATTCTGGGTCGCTTTGACTCCGTTTCGAGCAACTTTGCACAAGTGAAACATCTGGTCAGATCTTGGCCAACTGGGAAGCCCAGGCTGCTCTAAAAGTCAGCTTACCTGGCGTGGTGTTTGAAAATAGTGCATTGATGTGCCTTGATTGAATCAAACAGTATCGAACTGCTGAATCAAACCTTTGCACTTTCCTGCGCAAATTTGTGAGACATGAAGTCGCTCACGAGCACCTGCACAGCCTGCGCGGAAAATATCACTGATTCAGATTCGACATCTTTCTTTAACTTTGTCTTTCTGAAGTCTTTCAAAAAAGAATTTGGGTCGCCTGTACTTTCTGCAGAGCTTTTGAACCTTCGAATGCCAAGAGCACTTGCTATACCTCCGCTCAGAGATTGGAATCCTGGGGGACCGAGCCACATCGAACCATTGGTCTCCCGGGCAGCGGCAAAACGTCTGCTTGATGCAGCAACATCCGCTGGGTGCCTCAGCAGGATACTGCAGGGCCTTCGAACCATGGGCATCCGTGGGTTGTGACACGTTACAAAACTTAGGACGAGACAAGTACGGACGTGTGCCATCAAGACAGCACAAGCGACCAATCTATAACCAATCTCTCATGCCACCACCGTATGTGACCAAAGCTGCTGAGGGATCATGTTAAAATATGATGTTCGACACTGCGTTACAAGTACCATCAACACTCCGGTCATTAGTCTGACAGTACAAAGCGAGCACACTTGAGTACTTGAGTGCAGGGGCATCAGATAAAAGCTGAACTGATGCTTTCCTGCTGTTTCATTTTAGGATGATCATCAAGTTTCAAACCGGAGGGGACAATTGGCAACTACGGTGACAGGGCGGATTCGCATCTGTCTGAACAAAAAGTTGTAAATCAAACTATGAGGACGTTGGCCATTCTGAGGGCACCCTTGAAATTCTTGGTCTTTTCTGCTTTCCGTTTTGCATTCCT
>VSDK01010704.1:39739-52268 GCA_009767595.1 Symbiodinium kawagutii | reverse complement strand
CCCCCCCCGCCAGAGGCAGGCGCACAACCGTCGGGGGGGTTGGCGACGGTCAGCATCATGTTGGCAATGAGGTCCTCGGAGTAGCCAAGCTTCCGGTAGAAGGCAGGCTCCGCGCCAGGTTCAGCCATGGCACACCACCAAATCTCATTGTTGCAGCGCCAGTTGACCTTGACGTCAAGCAACGATTTGGCCCCCAGTTCCTTCTGCAGCTGAATGTGGATCTTGGGGAACGATGAGAATGCACTCAGCGGCAAAGTGATGCGTTCATCGCAAATGGCCCGCATCATCATATGATCTTTGCTGTCATGAACAGCAGCCACTGGCAGGGGGGGAAGGTCCATGACCGGGGCCGGTGTGTGATTCAGCAGGGTCTGTGCGGCCATAAAGCTTCCCATCTCCCTGTAGATCATCTTCCGCTCCTCAGTGTCTTGCGGCGCCTTGCCCTAAGTCTCGTTTTGTACTAAATTTAGTTTTTGTACTAAATTAGTCCGGGCGTGTAATTTAGTACCCAAAATTTAGTTTTGGCAGACGATACTAAATTCTAATTTAGTAGCGCTACTAATTTTAACAACATAAGAAACGCATAAAAAACGCATACAAAGTGCATAATGTAATTTTTGTTATTTTTGATTTTTTCATGTTTTTTTCTAGCCAACAAACGTCTTTTTTTTCGTAAAACAGTTTTATGTCAATTTTAATTCATATTACTTCAGACTTCAAGCAATTTCAAGCTCAGATGGAGTTGACCAACTTGTAAATTGCCTAAACGCGAATCACTACTTGTGATTCCTACACGCGTGATTCTTATATTATTTTGTACTTGTGAATTCTCTACTTTTGTGGATTGCTGTACTTGTGATTCCTACTTGCGATTGCTACTTGTGATTTTCTTACGTGTACATTGCTACTTCTGGATTGCTATAGTTGTGGATTGCTATACCTGTGATAGCCTCTGATGGTAGCGATCTGTGAATGCTGCATGTGGTTACTTGAGACAGTTCTTTCACTTCTTGTTCCACCACTGGGAATGAATGCTCAAGTATAAAGTGGACTGCTCAAGAAAGGTTCGACCCATACGTATTTCCAAAACAAAATCCAAATATGAAATCCAAATATGAAAGAATGTAGACTTTTACTTGCTCAAGTAGCTGAGTGTATATTGCAACAAAAGCAGTTGTGAACACAAGTGTTCGTTCAAGTAAACCACAAGTCTTTGTTCAAGTAAACTTTGAGTCGATTTTTGCCTTCTCAAGTAGACGAGTGCACATTGCGAGAAAAGCAATTGTGAACACAAGTATGTGTTAAAATAAGATTTTATAGTTGGCTTTTGCATGTTCAAGTAGATGAATGCTGACTTCAACAGAAAGAAGGTGTGATCACAGCCATGGACGCTCGCCAATACTTCAAGCTGGCGCACTTGAGCCACTTTGCAGGGCACTTGGAGTTTAGGGTGACCCGGGAGTGGTGGCAAAGCGATGAAGGTGATGACACCTGGTTTTGCCGCTGGTTGCTCATCGGCCGGTGGAAGGCCGGAGATTCATGACCCATTAATTTTTTTCCAGGGGTGTCTGGCTCATGATTGTTTTTTTTTCCCTCTAAGATTGATCACTCACTGCCAACTATCTAGAATCTTACTTGAGCAAATACTTGTGTTCACACGCTCGTGGCAGCAAAAAAACTATAAGAAGAGCCAAACCGATTCAAAGAAGAGACGACATTCTGCTGGCCCGAACCGCTATATGGAAGGTCATGTGACATGTTCAACGGCAGTCCACGGAAATAACAGGAGAGACAATGCACTCCTTCCGCTTTCACAACATTCACCGCGCAAACAAAAAAACAGGAGTGCGTATATACACTCCTTTGAAAATTGATTCAAAGAAGTATACATCTGCAGTAGATCCATCAATGCATTTGCAAAAGAAAAACACATATTCTCAAGTAGATCTTACAAGAACATTTCGAAAGGTTTCACACATGTGACATGCATAAATGCAGCAACCTTCAACAGAAAGAAGGTGTGAACACAAGTATTTGCTCAAGTAAGATTCTAGATAGTTGACTTTTACTTGGTCAAGCAAATGAAAATGCGCATGGCAACAAAAACAGTTGTGAACACAAGTATTTGCTCAAGTAAAATCATATAGTTAAATATAGAGATCAAAATTGCAAGAACTCACGCACAAACAAATCTTCCCCAGGCCAAGACTGCCCCAAAGCAAAAAGCTGCCCTTTTTTCCCCCCCACGTCGATCTGTGAAAAGTCAGGGAATTCTCTCCCCTGACTCATCGAATCGCCAGATCTTCAGATAGCAATCAGCCGTGTCGCTGAACAGAAGCACCCCATTCTTCTCATACAGGATGACCTGTAAGCAGTTCAAAAAACTATATACTTGTTAGAACAACAAGCCTTTAAAAAAAAAATTAGACTATTGGAGAGGGATGCCAAAACAAACTTGCAGAAATGCAACCAAGCAACTTTCCAATAGTGCAAGGATCGACGGTGTGTGAGAGGACACGGCCAAAGCCAACGCACTGCTGGAAGCCGACCAGAGAGGAGTCCCTCGCACTTCCTCTTCTCACCTTCCAACACATCAAGAACATGCCCTGGACTATCGACTTCGTTCCTGTCGTGGCTACCTTTGAATCGAAATTCGCCACAGTTCTCCATGGCTGACACGAGGCTTGTGCGGTCAAAATCCCCTTTGAACATCAAAACAACACAGTGCGTTTTTTTGAAGCATTCTGTCACAGAAAGGTGCTAAAGTAAGACATGAAACATGCTCAAGTAAATCATGCTCTAGTAAAACGTGCTCACAAGTAAATCATGCTCAAGTCAAAAATGGTGAGCAAAAACATGAACTTTTGCAGGTGCAACATGATATACGCTCAGGCTTGACAACAAAAATTGATGGTTCTCAAGTAGATCATGTTCAAGTAAAATTTGTTCAAGGGCGCTATGAAACTTCACAGGCACAAGTACAGGACATTTCTGGAAAGTTCAAAGTAAAGATTTCTATCAGCCTCACAAGTATAATTATATCGTTGAAGCAAAACGTTCGATATCACATTGCGCGCACGTAAGGCACTCTTTTTCAAACCCTCGTTTTGTGGCATGCAAAAAAAATCACCCCTCGTTGCGTTGCAAGTGGAGCAAATGCCTTTCTTTCAAGGCTGCTCTATTTGCCACCTGGAAGTGCTTACTGCCTGTAAGGCACGATTTCCAAAGCTTTTGAATTCTTTTCATAGTACTCTCGCCCTTGTAACACCAAGTCAAAAAAGGGTGGACGTGCTTGGAGAGCTGCAAGCAATGCAGGGCAAAATGCGTCTTCGACGTGATGTTGAACACTTGGATTTCTACACTTTGGTAGTACTCCAAGAGTTGCCCCTGCAGCTGCGCCATTTGCAATCCCTTTAAAAGAAATTGGTCTGCCTGCCCAGCGGGGATACGAAAGTAACCATGCTTTGGGGAAAAATCTTCCAAAAGAGCATGAATTTCATCGTTGAGCGAAAGGAGCAGGTCGATCTGTGCATGCCGTCGGTCGTCAGCATCTCGAAACTGTCGCCAAACGCTCAACATAGCCGCATGCAACCCAGCAATGTCGGCTGCTCGCCCTCGAAGCTTGGGGTACCCCTTCTTGGGCTGAAACATAGTTAGCTTCGTCAATTGCATCCTGTACGGGTGCTTGCAGTGGTGAGACTTCTGATGAGTTTTGATAAACTGCCAGACCGAAGACAAATTAATTAAAGGGTCATCAGGCAAAATGTGAAACACTAGCAAATGCAAAATGCTGCCGTAGACGTATTGCAGCCAACCCAGGTGCATGCAATGCATCCAATCCATGGCGATGGACAAAGCGCTCATGCCAGGGAGTTGGAACATCGAATTGGACATGGGTTGCCAGTGGCTTCTCCAATTCGAGGAGGTCAACATGGCAGACTGCCATCTGCTGGTGGTTCTGTTGTCCATCCAACTCATTTCCCCTTTGAAGGTGGCCTTGCAAAGGAAGCATGGTTTGCCGTGGTTCGACCAGCGAGGCGTGTTAAAGTATTTGGCGTAGTAATCCAGATCGCCTGCCACCTGGACCAAACACCCTCTGTAAGAGCCTGCCAAACGCTGCCCTGTCTTCGCAGCTTCGGCCGAACCCCTTGCCCACTTTTGACCCCTCCAGTCCCGTGATGGCCAGCAACCAGTGTAAATGGCACCGAAACTCCAGGACAAGATGCGCCAGAGCATTGCCATCGTTCCCTCCTGACCCGCCTCGATAAACTTTTCAAAGATTCCATTCACATAAATCATGGCCTGCTCGGCCGTGGCACCAGAGGCGACACTCATTAAGGAGAACCAGGACAGAAAAAGTACCGTACGGCACCATATCTTGCCGACTCCCACCACCGGTACTTCGTCTCCGTGAAACCCTAAGGGTACCGTGGTCCTGTCAAACTTGTGATTCAAGATGTATTCAGTTTTACTTGTGGATGTTACTTGTGACTGTTATGAATGCTTCACCTGTGATTCATTCTCATGGGTTACTTGAAGTTGGTAATTGTGGCTACTACTTGTGAATGCTGCAGGTGATAGTCCTTTTGTGCAAAGCCGACGCACTTGCGAACCTCAAGTAGTGTGAAACGGTTCGATTCATTCCTCAAGTATATTCGCAAAGGGATGCGACGACGACGACGACGACGACAGGAAGGTTGTATACTCAGGCACAGCTGCTCCATCATGTCCATGTGAGTGTTGACATGCGCAAGTAGTTTCTTCAAATTCTCGGCCCACAACTTTGATCTCAAGTAGGATTTCTGAAACTACGCTCAAGACCCCCCAACAAAGCTGCCAAAACTTTATGTGTTTTCACCTGGATGAACACTGTGACGAACAGCTTTGGTATATATAGAACGGGCTCCAGGCAGGAACACAGGGAAAATAGCATAAGGCACAGAACTCCCACACAGTGCTGGCTTCAACAAGCTTTGCAACAATGCTTGTTAACATGAACACACATACGGATTGAGAGTCACAATACAAAAACACAGCCTAACCCAATCAGCACTTCAAAAGCATAGAGCTCTGTGGTGCGCAAGTAGCTATAAAGGAGAAAGCGTGCCGGTGGCTCAAGATCATTCCCTTGGGATGTTTGCGAAAACAAAATAGATATACATACGTAAATATATATATATATATGTTTCTGTGGAATTACACTGTACAATACTGAGCGTCGCTAAACTGTTCATGCTGCATCCCAGGGATAATCGCTCTCACCGTCTCCACAATACTGCCAGCTAGCATGATAACGCCACCCCTCACGGCCACGCACTTTGACGATGCGCCAACCAGCATCGTAGAGGTGCTCAGAATACTGAGCGTCGCTAAACTGTTCATGCTGCATCCCAGGGATAATCGATCTCACCGTCTCCACGATACTGCCAGCTAGCATGATAACGCCACCCCTCACGGCCACGCACTTTGACGATGCGCCAACCAGCATCGTAGAGGTGCTCAGACCAAAACGGCTTCCAAAGCTGGTGTTGGACAGGCCGGTACCTTATGTGTAGCAGCAAGACCATAGCAGGATCTCTACATGTAAATAAATACACACGTCTGTGAATGTGGGGGGGGGGGTACGCCAGTTTCTATTTTACACTTGTATGTGTACTTAAAGATTTGTGTAAACCAAAAAATATATATATATATATACATAAACAAAAAACAAATCGAAAGCCAAAATACTTTCCATCAGCACGCCTCTCTGTATAGCTGGTCAAGTCGTCTCGATACTGCACCCATTCTTCATAAATATACTGTTCAAAGTCACGGTAGGAGCGTCCCTTGTGGTCATGAGCTGCCACACCAGCAGGAAGCTTGCGCTTGAAGTAGAGTCGCTTCGGAAACCCCGTGATGCGCTCCTCCAGCACACGAGACTTCATGCTCTTCACAGCTTTCGGGGCTTTCATCGACCTTCATGACTTTCATCGCTTTCATCGCCTTCATGGCCTTCATGGCCTTCATAGCTTTCATAGCTTTCATAGCTTTCGGCTGCTGCTTCGGCATGGCAGGAACAAACAGCAACACAAGATCACAAAAAGCAGGAGCTAACGAGTTTGAATGAAAAACAAGTTCTCAAGTAGAAGCAAGTATGAATGAAACAGAGCTGCCCTGACAAGATTGCGCAGGTACAAATCCAGAAACACAAGTAGAGGAAAAAACTCTCACACAAACATTCTATGACACTTCCATCGAAAGTCACTGCACAGAGATGCACAAGTAGTGTTTTTCCTTTCACAGGTAGAAAAGATCACAAGTATAGGAAAAGTGCACAGCATAAGTATTTTTCCGCAGATCACGACACCCCTCTCAAAACGTCATCGTCTCATCGATGACATGCGAAGGCTCATGTGGATGATGTGGAAGTCCAGAACGCAAAAGCTCCATGTAAGTCACGGCAACTAGGAAAAAACTCTTTGACAGTTCAATGCAATTACCACATGTAATATGACATAGAGAGTTGTAATTAAACTTCAAATATATGACTGTTGGATTGGAGCTTCAAGTTCTCATTTACTTAAGCCTCCTCGCACGGACTTGCAACATGCCTTTCACTCCGGCAAGTTCTTCATCCAACTTCTCCGCGGACTTTCCTGCTTCCAACATGAGAGCATTGTAGCTACTTGGCGACAACTCGGAGCCATCACGATGTTCTTTCCAATGCCACACGTGGGACAATTGATCCTTCATGTCACGGCAAGTCTTCAACACTTCCTTCCTTAGCAGAACAAGTCAGTACTCACAAAGTTTGAAAACTATCGAAAAAGTGGATTTGTTGAGCTATGTTTGTATCAAGTATCTCCCAAGTATATGTTTAAAGTAAAGAAGTAGATCTTTCAGTGTCTATCAGGTTTCTCTCAAGTAGATTCGTTCAAATTTACTTGTGTGAAGTATCTTTCAAATAACTAAAGCTGTAGTTTACTTGTGTAAATGTGGAACATCCCAAAAGGAAGTTCTCTTGCAAAGGTGTTCTCTCAAGTAAATTTCCTGCAGATATAGTTTCAATTAAATTGCAAGTAGATATCCTTAAGTCAAGGCCTCTAACATGCAACCCAGGAGCAATTGTCCATACAAACTGTCGGACTTCGAATCCACGCCGATGATCTGAAGATGCTTCATTCCCTCTTTCTCAACTTTCTCGAAAGCATCCATGGCAGGTTTCAATTGGGCTTGGGCCTGAGTCCATTGCGCCTCACTCAAACCCGTGGGCGCATCCTGCAAGGGCATTGCCCGAGGGCGAGAAGGACCTGGACCAGAGCCCACACCCAGAGACAGCCCTTTGCCCCAACCCCGCTGCATCTTCTCAAACTTGGCACCATCTCCAACCTGGCCCTTGAACACATTGTTGACGTTGTGCTCTTCCAAGTCTCCAACTTTCACTTTCTGGGTGCTCATAACCCAAGAGTAGTGGACAGCACCATTCTCAAGCTGCACAGCATGAAAATCGCCTTCTTCTAATCCACGTTCGAACATAGCATCACTCAATTGGAACTTGCCTTGAAAAAGGCTTCGTGGTAAACTCTTGGAGGCCGTGGTGCTACTTTTGTCTTTGTACGACTTCTTCATGGATTCAAAGAGTGGCTTTTCCAACGACAACATCAACTTGCCAGCGGCGCTTCTGTCAAACGCCGCATTGATGATGCGTCGCTGCATGTCTGTGCGGCCAGTCTTCATAGCCTCAGAGTTCTTCCACTCTGCCATCAAAAACGAAGGCAACTGATTGCCAGCAACCATCTTCATGAATTTCTGCTTCTTGCATCGGTCAGTCAGATTACTATTTTCCGACTGCTCAGGGCCATCGAAGTCATTCACCTCTTCATCATCATCGAAGCCACATGTTTCTTCCTCTCCTTGCTCCTGGTCATCCTTCTCCTCTTCAACCAGACCTGTTTGCCACTTCAACTTCTCCGCAGTGGTCTTGTTGGAACCTGGCTTCTCATTCTTCTTAGGAACCTTCTGCGTTGTCTCCTCTTCAGCTGCGGCTGCTGCGGGTCGCTTCAAAGGTGGCTTTGCAGGTGGCTTGGGGGCAGCCTTTGCCTCTTTGGGTGGCTTTGCAGGTGGCTTGGGGGCAGCCTTTGCCTCTTTGGGTGGCTTTGCAGGTGGCTTGGGGGCAGCCTTTGCCTCCTTGGGTGGCTTTGCAGGTGGCTTGGGGGCAGCCTTTGGCTCCTTTTCTTTTGATCCTCCCTTGGCTGCCTTGGACTTAGCTTTCCCTTTTCCACCGCCCTTTCCCTTTGCCTTTGCTTTAGCCTTTGCCTTTGCAGTTCCCTTGGGCGGATTTTTTCCCGATGGCTTTTTGAGTACTTCCACTTCCTCATCCTTGTCTGCACCATTGGGAACTGATGCATCTGTCGAGGTTTCCTCTTGTGGGGGCACTGGTTCCTCTTGTGGGGGCAGTGTCTCAGATTGCTCGTCTGCCATGTTCTATAGATTCAGCGAATTGATGGAATATCACAAGTTCTAAGCTGCAAAAGCAAGCTGCGACATGAAAGCAAATCATTCTCATGTAAGATCATCTAAAAAATATATATAACTCATTTCTCCAGCACATGAATTTCACATGTATGTTGTATGCATTGTATATGCATTTTATATGCATTTTATATGCATTTTTTATGCACTTTTTAAAAATGCATGCATTTTTAAAGAAAATGCATGCATTTTCTTTAAAAATGCATAACCACTTAAAAACTGCATAAGAAATGCATATGAAATGCATATGAAATGCATATGCGATTCCAGCACTTTTCATTCACAATTGTTCAGATCTTATGGACTACTACCTGTGATTTGTCCACCTTTTGTGATTTCTACTTGCGCTGCTTGTAATGCCTACTTGCGAATTGCTACTTGTGATTTCTATACGTGTGGATCGCTATTTGTGATTCCTACTTGTGGATCGCTACTTGCGATGTCTACCTGTGGATTGCTACTTGCGTAACCATACTTCTGGATTGCTATTTGTGATTCCTACTTGTGGATTGCTACTTGCGATGTCTACCTGTGGATTGCTACTTGCAATGTATACTTCTGGATTACTATTTGTGATTCCTACTTGTGGATTGCTACTTGCGGTGTCTACTTGTGGGTTGCTAAACATGATTTCTACAGTGAACTTCAAGGCTCATGTAAGTTTCAATCTGCACGTATTCAGAAAAGGAAAGTGAATATGAGTAAATGCTCCAGTAAACTTCAATGCTCAAATAAATTTCAACTCGCACGTAGTCCCATGCCAAGAAGAACATGTGAAGGAATGCTCAAGTAAAGTTGGCAGTTCAAGTAAGCTTCAGCTCGCACGTATTAGGCACAGCTGCTCCATCATGTCCATGTGAGTGTTGACATGCACAAGTAATTTCTTTGAATTCTCGGCCTACAAGTTTGATCGCAAGTAAGATTTCTGAAACTACGATCAAGACCCTCCTCCCCCCCCAGCACATTTGCTAACGCTATATTTTTTTTGCCCCCTGGATGAACACTGTGACGAAGAGTTTCGTGGCCACAACGTAGCGCGACCAAAAAGGTTCCTGCCCCAGAAGCCGTGGCCCACTGTGCGAGGCCAAAAAGTCCAGGAGCCAAATGGGTGCTTCTCGAAATAGCCGTGCCCCAAAATGGTTGGTTGATTAGTAACAATGATTGTCAATGCATGATTTAAGGGGTCCCTATTTTGAGAAACACCCCAATCGGCCTTCAGCCAGTCCTCCTTTGTCTGGCTTTTTTCTCATGTACTTTTGCATGAGATCATGGACAACCTGGCTATCTACGCTGCTACTCGGCGATCTACGTCGTCGTCGCCGCTTCTTCTTCTTACTCCTTGAGCGCGATCTCTTCGACGATGACGCAGCAGCCTCCTCTCTGTCTTCCTCCTCCGGTTCCTCATCGTTGGGCTCTTCCTTCATTGCCTCATCTTCGTCTTTCACTTCAGACTTGGCTTCCTCCTCCTCCTCTTTCTTCGTTTCATCCTGGACTTCCCCTCAGGCGGGCTGGGGTACTCGAAGTCCTCCTCCGTTGCCAAGTCCAGCGCTAAGAGATGGCGGAAGTCCTCGTCGTGCAAGGAGTCATAGTACTGCTGCGTCTGAGCCTCCATCAACTCCTGCGACCAAGTAATAAAACAAGTAGAAGCACAAGTAGGTATACAAGTAGAAACGCAAGTAGATTCACAAGTATGTGGAACCACAAGTATAGCTTCACAAGTAAATGGAAGTACAAGGAGGTTCACACGTATATGGAAATACAAGTACCTTCACAAGTATATAGATGAACCAGTAGATTCACAAGTGCAGATGGACTGCTAGATTCACAAGTATAGATGGACCATGATGGACCACTAGACTCACAAGTATGGATGAACCGCTAGATTCACATGTATACATGGGCTACTGGATTCACATGTATGGATGAACCGCTGGATTCCCAAGTATATGGAAGCACAAGTAGGTTCACAAGTATATGGATATACCCCTACTGAATTATATAACACAAAAAATATTCACATGTATTTTGTTCATCTCCCGTCGGTCCTCGGTGTCCGCATCCTGCGGCGGAGATGGTGGAGGTGGAGGAGATGGTGGCTGTGGCAGCGGAGGAGCATCGCCAGGAGGGGCTGGAATCTCGGGCTCGGGTTCCTCCCAATCACCCTGCACCCAAGATTCCCCTGGCGCCCGCCACCGCGCACCCCAGTCGTCCATCTGCCCGTCATCATCCTGCTGCTCCTGCTGCTCTTCGGTCTCCTGGTTCTCGTTGGCCTGGTGGTAGTTGTAGCCATGGGGATTGAACCCCCAGTACCCAGACCACTGTCCAGGCTGTCTTGGGAATGAATCACACAAGTATAACTTCAGACGTATAGAGTCACAAGTACGGCGCTACAAGTATAAGACAACACAAGTAGGAACACGAGAAAAGTACCACATGTAAGAAAACACAAGTGGAAGCACCACATGTAAGAAAACACAAGTACAAGCACACCACAAGTAAAATACAACGCAAGTAGAAACACGAGAAAAGTACCACATGTAAGAAAACACAAGTGGAAGCACCACATGTAAGAAAACACAAGTACAAGCACACCACAAGTAAAGGAGAACACAAGTAGAAATACGAGACAAGCACCACACAAGTAGAAATACGAGTAAAGCACCACATGTATATGAAAACACAAGTAGAAGCACGCAATTAATACACCACTAGCAGTTGAACGCAAGTATAGATGCACAAGTAGATACACCAGTGTAGATTCATCAAGTAAAGTTTCTGCAGAAGCTAAGCCAATATACATTTTCAAGCATTAGATCGATACATTGCAGACAAAGAATTGAGTTCACAAGTAAAAGCAACTGACAAGTCACAAGTAAAAGCAAAACTAAAGTTCCAGACGAGGCTCCCAACGCACATGGCCTCATCGAAAAGTCCGTCACAGGTATCGATGCATGACTGGGCGTTCTCAACCTCAAAACATGCAGAACATGAAAATCAATCATGGGAAGGGCCCTATATATATATATATATACAAAAATTAATTAAATATACATGTATATACATATATGTTTACAAATAAATATACTAAGATATAAATATACAACTATACATATAAATATATATATATATATCTGTGTGTGTGATCCATGAAATTCAGTTCCCAGATGTAATTTAAAAATGCAAAAGTTCAAAACGCAATTAAATTAGTCAGTCCCAGAAACTGTATCGAATTCGACGAACGCCGACTGATACACTAGGCCGTTGCGGGAACGCTCCTTCCGCCAAAATTTGGATGTATTGGCAGCCGAAGACTCCTCTGAAGTCAAGGAAATTGCGGATATCCTTAGCAGCAGAGGGTCAAGAAGCGAGTGCGTGGAAACAGCAAATTTGCACCCAAACAAACGTTAGGGATAAGAAAAAAAGTTATTCGCCTTTAATGTAAGCTTCTGCTTTCGATACTCCGTACGAGATGCTCTTGATGTACACTCGTTTGTTCACCATGGCTGCCACACAGAGGATGCTCCGGAATGGGTTGTCTCGTGAATTGTAACAACATGACAATGTGTTATAAAAAGTTTTAGACTAAGCTTAATTTCAGGTTCTTCCTCTGAAACACCTTGATTGAACTTGTGGATGATGACTTGTGTCCATCGGGCGTAGTCACTCATGGCGGGCGCAAAAAACGGATAATAGTGTGCGCATGTATAGTTTTGAGTAAATTAGGCAATTTGTTCATGTTGCTTTTCTGATGTTTTTTAATGAAGAATGATGCCTAAATAGTCTAATCTGTACTGGGACTCCGGTAATATGTTGATCAAGCATCTTTAGTACTTGTTCCATGTTTAACAATTCCGCGCCCCAACTGCCAGATCCAGACTGCGATGCTTCACACAGTGCAACATGCCACAAGAGGGTCTCATGTAGTGGAATCAGAGATGTGGGGCGAGTGACAGCATGAACAGCTTTTGATGTGAGCCCTGTCGCATGTAATTGAACGAGGCAAAAATCGACAAGC
>VSDK01010704.1:0-35808 GCA_009767595.1 Symbiodinium kawagutii | reverse complement strand
ATCGCCTTCATGGTGTACTCCGCACCAAAACGTCCCAGCAACGTGGGAAGGTCCCAGGTGTGAACTTGACGGTGCCAATGCCAGTCTTCATCATCCGGTCCCGGAGCCCAGAACATGCCCACAATGGTGGAAGGAGGGGCCTCAAGCCCAAGTCCACTTCCTCTGCAACCTCTTCCTCGGAGAGGACCTTGTAGAGCCGGGTGTATCGCTTGCCATCGGTGCCAATGGTGCGCTTCTCCATCAACATCACGTCCCCAGCGACGATCTTGGTGGCCCACTCAGGTGGAGAGAAAGGTGTGCCTGGGTCTCGCCACTCCTTGCACCACTTGCCGCCCCAAAGACGGCACTCCCCCTTGTGCATGTTCATCATGCAATCCAAGATGGCCAACTTGCGCTCAGGTGAGTGCTCGGGGAGTTCCTTTGCCAACTGCTGCTTCACATCTACCTCGCCGCCAGAGGCAGGCGCAGCAGTGCTGGGCAAGTCGTCCTCCACCTCCACATCATCCAGGGCGATCTTGGGGACCTCCTCAAAGAGTCGAGAATGGCCAAAGGGGTTCAAGTCCTCCTTGATCAGCTCCTTGATGCGGAGGTACTTCGTGCGCAAGGTGGAGAGGTCCGCTTCACCCAGGTAGTCCATCTGCGTGGTGGGGCAGAAGACGTTGCATTCCAGGGCTTCACGGAGGTCCTGGGGCCAAAGGGAGACAAGATCCTCTGCATGGGCCTGAAGCAGTTCACGGCGCTGCTTGTTCTCCGAATCAATGCGTTGAACCACTTTCTTGGCCTCCTCCACCGAGGTTTGAGACTTGCGGATGGCATCGAAGTGGGAGATGTTGGAGTCCTCCGTGAACTTGCGCTTCAAGTATCCCCGGAACTTATCCAGATTGAGGCGGCGCAACACCTCTGCTCCTTGGGCTTGATCATCTCAGGCACCTGATGAGCTCCAATCTGGATCTGGGCCATCACTTGGACCTGCTTGTCCACCGCCTCCAACTGCTCCTTCTTCCAGATCTTGGCCTTGACCGACTCCTTGCCCTTCTCGAGCTCCTTGGCCTGATCCGGTGGCGGGCAGTTTTGCATGGCCGCTTTGATCTTCAGCATCTGGGCGCCATGGGGATGGAAGAACAGAGTTTTCTGCTCAGAATCAAAATCGGCCTGGACCGGTGGGCGGTCCACTTCCCCTTCGAATTTGGTGTCCTGGTAGGTCTTCACCTCCTCTCGCAACGTCAAACGAAGGTCGGTGGGGACCACATCCGCATAGCACTGTTCGGAGGCCTCCAGCTTGGCAGCCTTAGCTGGAGCTTGGGCAAAGTCGCCTGCATCCATGCAGGCCTGCTCCTTCAATGCAGCCGCTTGCTCCTGTGAATGGGTTCCCAATGAGGACCTTCAGCATCCACCACCAAGCCCCACTGGATGTCACCCGACTGCAGTTGTGCTGACGGGATGTCCTTTGGCACCGGGAAAGCAGGAGCCCGGCACATGGGGCACTTCGAGGCCTTGTGCATGGTAGGTGGCCATGGGCGCATGCACTCCGAGCAAACATGGCTATGGTGCTCCTCCTGGGTGGCCAGTTCGGCCAAATTTGAAGGATCCCGCTTCTTGACGTGCTTGGCCTTCCACATCTCCTCGTGGCGCAATTGTTGCTTCATGATGACATAGGCCTCCAGCACCCTCTCCACCGAAGGTCTTTCAAGCGAGGCCTTCTCGAAGTCCAAGAAGAGCTGGACCACCTCCTCCAGCTTCAGAGCTCTACAGAGCTTCTGTGTCTTGGCCCCGATCCCGGGGAGAGTCTGCTCCAAGCCTTCCATGAAATAGAGGTCGTCCTTGAAGATCCAAACGATGCAGTCCTGGGGTGCCCCCCCCTCGCCGCCAGGGGCAGACGGAGGAGGGGCAGAGCCCGAAAGCACACCATCCGCCCGCAAAGACGCCGACAAGGAAGTAGGATCCACGCCCAGAACCGTGCCACCCGCAGTCTCCATGGGGGCATCCTCCGAGGTGCGGGGTCTTTGGCAAGCCTTATCATCTCGAGTCTGCAACTGGGACATGAGCTCGGTGAGAGAGGCCAATTGGCCGTCAAGGGCCTCCCGGGAGACCGGTTCACATAGTTCAAAGTCAGCAGGGTCGCGTCCCGCCAATGTCAAGCTGGCCAGAGTGTCGTCTCTGTCCTGTTGATTCGCTACTTCCTGAGCTGCTTGCATGTCATCCTCTGGGATGTCCAACATCTCAAAGGAGGCGACGGTGTCAACCTCCGGAAAGTCAACCATCCTCCATGTCAGTGGGCATCTCCGAAGCCTCTTCGGGCATCACAGGAGTAGAGGAAGTCGCCATTGCGATAGTTTGAAGGGTGCGGTCTAGCCTAAAGCTTTTTCTCAACCAAAGTGGGCACCCAACCAAACTTGAGGCAAAATGGTCAACCATTTTGGCGATATGATTTTGCAACACATTGCTTGCTCTACGCAAGCTCCAAGCAATCGCAAAAGAATATGTATATATATATACAAATAAATACATAAATGCGATTGATCAATTATGAATGATGAGAAATAATGCGCATATGACGCTTGGGTAAAGAACCCATTGACAGACCATGGCAATAAAATGTTCAAACATTGGCATCGAAACAAAAAAATGGTTCTGAAAAGGATCTGAAAAGCCAATGTGGACATCTATTCCGATCTCGATACGCTGCAGGTGAGAAGGGCGCTGATTCAATTTTTCTGTCCCTTTCAGGGACTTTCACCAAAGTTGAACATTCTCACACCTTCACCCCCAGGATTTTGCTAAGGCGACAGTCACTCAGGTACCAGGAGATGCGGAGTTTGACATGCTTGGCATTGCTTGGCTGTATCTCCGAAGTTCAAATGTGCTTGGATGTTAGGATCGCCAGATGTACCACCCGTTGGATTCAGCCAAAGCACCTTACAACTGCGCTGGGTGAGGACGTCCACAGCACTAGCCTCCAATGGAGCTTGGCACTGCCGCTGAATATGTGGAAGTTGGAAGTACAGGCACTGGACACCATCAAACAATCGAAAAGAGCATAAACGAACATGAATAGATTGAATAGATAGAATAGATAATTCACCGGCAAATCGATATCCCACTTTGAATTTCGACCTCTCGGGGGTGCATGTCACAGTAGACTGGAAGCACAGGTTCAAGGAGACACCCATTGAAATCACAAAATTCTTGGAGCTGTGGGGAAATCCAAAAGCTCAATCCAGCAACATGTTTTTTCCATCACACCCTGCAATGGAAATGCAGCACCCTGTCTGAGGGGAGGAGCGTCAAGAGGAACGTTGCACAAAGTACAGTACCAGTTTCGAAAGCAGGTAGGATTGCTGCCGTTGTTTTGGCTATCGCTTCGCATGATTTGCACAAAGCATCACAAGAACAAAAATGAAGAGACATTGCACAAAGTTGCAATGTTCACCCACCCAATTTTGGTGATCCACAACCAATTCATTCTTCCCATCACTTTCATCACCATTACGTGCCAAGGGACTGCAATCTGCGTTCTGGCGCACCAAGGCAAGGACCGCAATGACCTGCTTTCGACATATCTTTCCACCCCTTGAAATCAACTCAACAAATATGGATGAGTTGAATGAATCGGATCCGTGCGGGTTTTTTCACCCTAAATTGCAGGCTGGGTCGAAACTCGGCTTAATTGGCACCCTTGGGCCTTTCAATGGTCAATGAAGGAAACCAAGAACACTGCAAAGCTAACTGGCAGGTTGTTGGACCACCAGCTAGCAATCCATCTCTGGTTGCAGCTTCCTGAGGTCAGGACAACCACCACTGCCAGCAGCCAAGATATGATGAGATTCCAGGCCTTGATCCAGAATTCAGGGAAGCACTTTCTGGCTTGCCCAATTTTTTTGAGGGCCATCTGTGGGTGTTGCATTTTTTGGGAAATCGATTCTTTTGGTCTAGGACTCCTTGTCTGCAACCCCACACCCAGTTTTTTCTGAAGGTTTTACGACACAATCACCACCCCAAACATGAGGGACGTGGCTTTACCTTGTACGGTGACGAAGGGAGAGGTTGCCGTAGGCATTGGCTACAGTGGAAACGCATTTTGGGTTGAATACCTACCTGGATTTTCGGAAAAGGGATCACGCATTCAAGAAGTGAGATTCATGCTGTCCTGACAGCAGCTTGCACAACAATATCCTTGCCCTCACCTGTGCCCGGATGAAGTACCCATGGCAGCCTTTGCGAGCACAAACTTTAGGGAACATGTGTTTTTGAGCAGGGTGACATTTTTTTGCTACCGCGTGCAACATACAAAGAGCATCTAGACCTCATTGAGTTTATGATGCGAACAGTTTCAAACGACTTGAAACAACGGTACCATGGAGGTCTGACCATTGGAGGACGGACATGGACGATTACCCTATTGGGTATGAAAGGCGATTCAAAATGGTTGGCAAATGGGGTCACTTACCCGCCAATATAGCAAAAAAGGTCGCAAACGGAGTCTGGCAATGTGATATGAGTGCTACGCTGGCCTACCAAGGTTTCCCTACTAGGACATCAGTCCAAACCCTGCATGGGCAACAACATTGTTTAGATCCAGCTCCTGGGAAAACGAGCCTTGTTGCATCGAAATTCCCTATGACCGATCCCAGCCAGAAAGATTTCTCAAACGTGATTTAAGGTATATTGGAAAGCTAGGTTTATACAAACACCATACAGCTCCAGTGATTGCAACACTGGTCACCTCAGTGTTTTAAGCCTCAGACGCTACCCTTGTGAACCAATGGATCCACCTCGCAAAGGTTTAGTGAAGGTGATGCTGGAGGTCAGCCGATCTTTGCCAAACGTTTCCCAGCTGCTGTTTAGCCACAAACTCTTTTTGACCCGTCAGTGCAGCTTGCAGCTTTTGGAACATGGGACCCGTGTTCTCAATGGATGTGCGTGGCTAGCAAGTGACATTGCTCCAATGTGGGCTTGGGCAATGATCCCCAAATTGCACATGTTCAAACATCTCATCCATGACATCACGATGTTTCTTGAAAGCAGTGCGGGCCAAGGGCGTGAACAAATGTTTTGGCCGCCCTCAGCATTTGCCAATGAATGTAACGAGGATATGATTGGCAACTGCTGCAAATTATCGCGTCGTGTCGACGCTGGGGTGATGCAGCGTCCTGTTCTCGAACTCTTCTTGGTGAAAAGTAAACTGCGTTTTGACAGATGGAAGAAAAGAACGATTCTTCCAAAAAAGGGCGGGCCATCAAAGGCAACTTCCTGAGGTTCAAGCAGGATTGTGCAGGAACTCAAAATCAGTTGTCCGATGAGGAAGATCCCAGTTGTTTTCATTGTGTTTGAGGCCCTGACTCTTTCTCTAAACTCTAAATACTTTGAAGTTTTCCAATTTCTGGATCACCTCAAGGCTGTGAGAGGCGAACACATCACAGGGCACACCAACAAAGTTCCAGCAGAGTTGTCAGCACTGTTTCTGCATAGAAAAATGTTGAAAATGTCGTTCGAAAAGATCCTGCCAAGCTGCAACAATCACATGATATCATATGCCAAGCCTCATCGATGTAGAGGAGTTTGTCTTTTCTGCGGGCTGCACAGCAATGATCAAAGGATATGTCGACATTTTGGCATGTTTCAGTTGCAATGTGTCGAAGCTCTGCCACTCGTCAGCGCTTTTTCTTCCTCCAGCTCCTCAATTATGCCGAAACAAAATTTCTGTGCTTTCAAAGGCAAAAGCGAATCTCTCAATGTCTTTCGATCTGTCTCAATATGTTCTGCCTGAATTTTTTTGTAGCATTGAGAACCTGCTGCAAGACTGTCGGCTACATCTCACCGCGCGGTCACACAGAGTTTTCTTCCTAGGTCCCTCTCCACAATTGCTCAGCGACAATAATAATGTCAAAATGAATGTTTTGATTTGCATCTGATCTTGACATGTTCACAAAATCTAACGCATTTCTTATCAAGTGATTCGGGTTGTCCATTTGGCTTGCTGGGACGGTTTTGTCATTTGCAAGAACTTGTCCTGCGAGCCTGCAAGCAAACAAGAATTAATCCAAGTGCCCGTGGCCCCCTGATTGATTGGCCGCCGGCTGACACCAAACGTAGGCGCTAAAAGTTTAATCCAAATACGTAGAAACTGCCACAGTCTCTTTGGTAAAAATCAAGGGCCAACAGCACATTTCTGCAAAAATCATATCAACAAACGTCAGCTCCACTCAAGGTTTAGAAACTGGTCGCAATATACCAAATTTTGAATATGAATTTCTGCTGAGATCAACCGATCACATCACCGACATTGTTCTGACAAAGAAAATCCTCCGCAACAATTTGTTCATCCAACGGAACTCGTTTCAAATGTTTCAAAAAATGGGTCGCTGGGTCCTTCAGAGATCGAAGTCAAAAGCAAAACGAACTTTAGGGAACTCATCGTGGGAACTCATCATTCACTTTGTTCTGCTGTTTCATAGGTCTTTGCAGGTCCCACGACGTGTTTCCAAGAATTTGGTTGAATACATTGATGAAAAAAACATACTCATGATCAAAGAATTTTTGCACGAAGCGCGAAACTTCTGTGTTACGGAAATTTCCAAACAATCACATCAAAAAACATCGCACCAAGAATTCATAACATCAAAAATACATCACATCAACAATACATCACCTCAAAAAAACATCACATCAACAATACATCACATCAACAATACATCACCTCAACGATACATCACATCAACAAAACATCACAACAACAAAACATCACAACGACCATTCATCACCCTCAACAACACATCACATCAACAATACATGACCTCAACAATACATCACATCAACAATAGATCACAATAACAATGCGTCACATCAACAATACATCACCTCAACAATACATTACGTCACAAATACATCACATTAACAAAACATCATATCAACAATGCATACCTTCAAAAACAAAACCGCACATCAACAGTACATAACCCTTAACAATACATCGCCTCAACAATGCATCACTCCAACAAAGCATCACATCAACAATACATGACCTCAACAATACATCAAGTCCACAATCCACCACAGCAACAATACGTCACGTCAACAAGACATCACATCAACATTACATCGCATCAACAATGCATCACATCAACAATACATCACATCAACAATTGATCACTTCAGCAACGCATCACCTAAAACAATACATCACATCAACAATACATCACCTCACTTTCCGCAATGGCAGGGCTATTTCAGGTGATGGCGGAAGTGTTGGACCCTGACTTTGTGTGGCAGAAGTGGCATTTGGCGCATGTTGTCATGTTGATGCTGCTGCAACTTGAAAATATGGAAAAAATCAAAGTCAGGTTCCGAATCGGACGGGTCCAAGAGGGTCTCGGTTTGGTTCCGGATGGTTCTGCTTTGGTTCCGGTTTGGTTGCAATTTGGTTGGGTTCAGCTTGTATCCTTGTGACTATTTGCCACAACCTGGAATTGTCACGTTCACTTTGAATGGCAAGCTAGTATTTGGTCTATGTCGACTGGTTCTGGGATCGCTATCCGCAATGGCAGGGCTGCGAAGGTTCGATTTGCCGCCGGCCGGCACCAAACGTACCCTCTAAAAGTTTAATCCAAATACGTAGAAACTGCCACAATCTCTTTAGTAAAAATCAAGGGCCAACAGCACATTTCTGCAAAAATCATATAAACCAACGTCAGCTCCACTCAAGGTTTAGAAACTGGTCGCAATAACTACCAAATTTTGAATATGAATTTCTGCTGAGATCAACCGATCACATCACCGACATTGTTCTGACAAAGAAAATCCTTCGCAACAATTTGTGCATCCAACGGAACTCGCTTCAAATGTTTCAAAAAATGGGTCGCTGGGTCCTTCAGAGATCGAAGTCAAAAGCAAAGCGAACTTTAGGGAACTCATCGTGGGAACTCATCATTCACTTTGTTCTGCTGTTTCATGGGTCTTTGCAAGCCCCACGACGTGTTTCCAAGAATTTGGTTGAATACATTGATGAGAAAAACATATTCATGATCAAAGAATTTTTGCACGAAGCGCGAAACTTCTGTGTTACGGAAATTTCCAAACAATCACATCAAAAAACATCGCACCAAGAATTCATAACATCAAAAATACATCACATCAACAATACATCACCTCAAAAAAACATCACATCAACAATACATCACATCGACAATACATCACATCAACAATACATCACCTCAAAAAAACATCACATCAACAATACATCACATCAACAATACATCACCTCAACGATACATCACATCAACAAAACATCACAACAACAAAACATCACAACGACCATTCATCACCCTCAACAACACATCACATCAACAATGCATCACTTCAACGATACATCACCTCATCAATACATCACTGCAATTTTACATCAAATCGACAATACATCACATCGACAATACATTACGTCACAAATACATCACATTAACAAAACATCATATCAACAATGCATACCTTCAAAAACAAAACCGCACATCAACAAAACACCCTTAACAATAAATCACTTCAACAATGCTTCACTCCAACAAAACATCACATCAGAAGACAAGCCTCAAAATTATTCGCTCATGCGAATTAACCAAGGTCGTGCCAGTGTGCCTCAACTTCCAGTTCCAGTACATCCCGAGCATCCTCTCGTTGAGCAGCTATATTGCTCAGGCCTCCTTGCCAGCAACCCTACCGAGCTCCTCTCTATGAGCCGAACCCCAACGATCTGCGCCATCAAAGCCAAAGCCCCACCACGGCAATCAGCTAGTTACTGCGGTGAAGAGAACTCTTGGACTCACTGAGCCAGCAGGGTGGGATCTCATAACGCTCTTGCCGGCCCGATTAATGGCTATCAGAGCGAAATATTTTGATGCTGCTACGTCAGTTGAGCAAGTCTATCACAAATACGCACTTTGCTTCACGAGAGCATACCAGAGCAATGCAGCCTTTGCTTACAATGTCCAAAACATTTTTGTTCGTGATGCCCTCTGTGCCAACTCTGCAGCACCCCGACAACGTTATACTGACCCAGGCTGGGGAGCAGCCGATGACCATAATGGAGCATGTGCCCACAACGAATGGCTCAACACCATCCGATCGCCATCAGGCAACCCGCTTCGTGATGCTGCTGTTCGCATAGACTCATTGGCCAACGCACCTTTGTTCCAACCGCACCACTGTCCCTGGAGACATTGGCCACATGCAGAGTCCAAACGAAAGCGGAATGACAGAGCCTCAGGGGCCTCCAGTGCCTCGTCCTCACATCCTAAAGCACAGACCCGCCAATCTGGCTACGGTGCCACTTGGCAATAATGTCCTGCTTTGGCAATTTATCGCCGCAGCTGTTTACTTAGCCCCACAAGGGCTTGGGGGAAGGAAGAGGTAGGCCCTGACCTGACTCGCTGGAGTCTGGTCGTTCGGCGCGGAGGCGAGCCATGGCGTCTTCTTGCATCTTTTGCATCTTCTAGCGGAGCCGAATGCTGGTCCTCCATTATGGATGCCGACTTTCGATCTGCAAGAATGGTGCTTATACGAGTGCCCAATGTTGTGCAACGGTGCAGTACAAGAATCTTACTACGGAGCCGACAATCATTGGGAGGACCAAGCTACTGAGCCCTCAATGCGCTGGTAGTAATAACTAGGTCACCTCCACAGCTTTGCACCGCACCAGGGAGGCTACAAGACTCGATCACCGTGCCATGGCGTGCTGCCAGGCCGCCTGATCACATACTCCTTGTTGTGAGGAAGCATTGAAAGATAAATCGACTGTGGTCAGGCAATACTTCTGCATGGGGGCCCCTTCAATTTGTAAATTCAATGGCAGGGGGCGCCTGCCCCCCTTTCAGCTTTGACTCGAGCTCTAGCTTGCTTCGCTTTCATCTGCATTCCCATTAGTGGCTGCTGCATCATATCTTTTTCAGGCAGCGACCTGTTCAATGTATTCAAATGAAGCAAACTGTGACTTCATAAGACGCGCGGAAAGTAGATCAATAGAAGGCAAATCCAGTGAACTACCCAGGAAATCCCTTCAGGCAAATTCCAGCAGTTGTCCAATTCTCTCTTTTTTTTCTGCGAGGATGCCGCTTGTGCACAGGTGGCAGCGGTCATTGGTGACAACAAACAGAAAACTCAAAGACCCCAATCAATGAGAGCGCATTAACTAGCCTACAGTGAGACGATAAAAACTGTACAAAGTCGGCAAGCGAAGTTAGAGTGCGATCTGATTCGTAATCAAAAGTGACACCGTGGATCCGTTCAAAGGAAAATCCAGAGAAGAAATCGCAACGCAGTCACCTGAAAGAGCCGAGAATACATTGCTTCGAATGCAATAAGGCCGAAGCCAAGCGTGGCCCACTTGCCAGATAACGCAACTCAAAAAAGTCGTTGCCAAAAAACCTTGCTCTCGAAACTGTGTATTATAACGCGACGTAGAAAAGGCCATCTTTCGACAAAAAGAGCGAAAGAAGATAGCGAGACATCCATCGCAAAGCTTCATTAGCTGAAAAGGCCTAAGAACTGGCCCTGCTGGTGAGAAAGCCGATACCACCTGATGCAAAAATGTATGTTAGCTGCACTGAGAGTACCGAGACTGAATTGCCTTGAAATCCAATCCGTGAATGTTCAATTGCGTCAGTGACTACGCTTATACCCAACTGAAAAATTATGGGCGCGTGAGACCCCCCGATTGAAGTCGGTCCTGAATACGTTCAAACTGGACGGTTATCAGCTTAAATATGCCACAAGCCTTTGGATCACTACCTGTAAGTCACTTCGGCCAGAGAGAAGCTAGAGAGGAAAAGAGGTGAAGAGCTTTTCGTCTCTCCCGCAAGGTACATAGAACCCAAGCTCTTACCCATGTCCTCTCAATAGCTACGCAATGGCCATGTGACTATGAGAGCTGGTCCTGTTGAGAAGGGCATTGAGAACCTTTGTATTATTATTGCTTGCATCATAATGGAAAGAAGTCGCCAGCCGTAAGAGCCAAACGACATTGCTACACCCACTAATCCAGCGATGGGATCACAACGCAAGGCAAACAGCACCGCAACGCCATGTGCGCCCGTAGCCCGAAGGGCTAAGTAAATGGCAACAGAAATGGCTGCGGAAGGTAGAAGAGAGGGAGAAAAGAGACAAGAGACACGCGACCAAACGCACAAAAGCCGAAGGCTGTTGTACGAAGGAAGCAGAGGGGAAAGAAAGGAAGAGGAGAAAGGAAAGGGAAGAGGGAAGGCAAGGGGGAGGGGGCGACCAACTAAACACAAGCGGAAGGCTGGTGTCAGAAGGAAGCATTTGAGCAAGCAAAGCAAGTAAGGAAAGGGAAGGGAAAAAACAGCACCGCAACGCCATGTGCGCCCGTAGCCCGAAGGGCTAAGTACATGGCAACAGAAATGGCTGCGGAAGGTAGAAGAGAGGGAGAAAAGAGACTAGAGACTCGCGACCAAACGCACAAAAGCCGAAGGCTGTTGTACGAAGGAAGCAGAGGGGAAAGAAAGGAAGAGGAGAAAGAGAAGGGAAGAGGGGAGGCAAGGGGAAGGAGGCGACCAACTAAACACAAGCCGAAGGCTGGTGCCAGAAGGAAGCATTTGAGCAAGCGAAGAGGCAAGTAAGGAAAGGGAAGGGAAGAGGGAGAAGAAGGTAAAGGGGGGGAATGTCCGGTTCAGTCATGAAGCAACCTCCTGCTGGTCCTTGTCACATCTACCATATCACTGATGCGGGAAGGTACGAGAAGCTTTCCTCCCCGCAGTGGCACGTCGCGACGACGATGACTGTTGAGACGACTGGTCTGCAGGGGTTCGGTTGCGTCGGCGAGAGGCATGGTCGCTCCCTGTAGACGGTGTGAGATGTAGTTGTTGCCTTTGCACTAACTTCTGCAGGCCTGGTAGATCAACCTGATGAGGGCTTTGAAACTGAACAGTGGGCCACCATTGGCGCGAAACTCTGGCATATCTTTGAAGCCATTCATTATAGTGCTGTGCCCTCCCCGCAGTGGCACGTCGCGACGACGATGACTGTTGAGACGACTGATCTGCAGGGGTTCGGCTGCGTGGGCGAGAGGCACGGTCGCTCCCTGTAGACGGTGTGAGATGTAGTTGTTGCCTTTGTACTAACTGCTGCAGGGCCTGGCAGATCAACCTGATGAGGGCTTTGAAACTGAACAGTGGGCCACCATTGATGCGAAACCCTGGCATATCTTTGAAGCCATTCATTAGCGCTGTGTGCGACACTGCTGATGCCTCCCTCTGCTCGAGCTTCGCCATTATAGTAAGCAGCTAACGAAGCTGGGGGTAGGGAGGGTACTGAGCCTTTAGGATGCCACACCGCCTCTGGGAAAGTGTGATTGATGAGATCTTCATTTGGGCAAGGAGATCGCAAAGAAGTCACTGCGTAGGGCCTCCGCAGATGCCGCTTCGAAATTGGCGGCATGAGCCTGTCCCAAGATAGATTCAGCTTGGCACTGGGGAAAGGGTCGTGGCGGCTGGTGTCGAACAGTGACATCTGCAGAATCATTCGCCGAAGGTAGGCGAGATCGAGGCAACTTCATTTCGATCTTGGCATTGACGATCGTTTTTGCGATACTTAAAGCATGCAAGTAAGGAAGGATGATGAGCCCAGTAGTGCAGGCTTGGTCGGTTGCCGGCGTGCGTGGAAGAACCGGAGTCGGCAGGGCCAGCCTGCCTTCTGCAACTTTGAGTACCGGGTCGCCATTTTGCTGAGGTAGCGAGATAACTTGTTGGAAGTCCCTGACATCTGTCCCTGGGAGTTTGCCCATGTAATCTGCTATAGTTCCGGGATCATTCTGATAGGGAAGTAAACCATTAAAGAATCCCATGGTAACCCGAGCCGGCGGTTAGCTTCTGTGGTGCGATCAGTGTTTTTAGACACAGAGCGATTATGGAGAATATGCGCAAAGTTAGACACTGCCGGGAAGGCGATGTCAGCGCCAGCTTCTTGGCGGCGTTTCACATGGTTGAACGAAGCAAGCGCGGCGACCAGTACTGATTTCTCCCCGAAGTCTTGATGCTGGAAACGACGAATAAAACTCCCAATGGGCTAGTGGTTTCAGCATACTGAAGGAGAGGTTCGTGCATACCGAGGCCCAGTACGGTTGAAGGGGTAGATCAGTGCCGTAGGGTTTGGCTAGTGCTAAGTCGACTTCGAATTGGTTCCAGCCTTGGCCAGCAGGACACGCCACTCTCACCGTAGAGTCAGCACTGTTGTCAGAGACAATGATTGGGGAATGAGGCGCTAAAGTAGTTGCTTGCGGGGCCTCAGCACCCATGTCAACAGGCATGCTTTGTTGCGGAGCGGCAGGCAAATGACGTACACCCTGAGAAGGAGCAACGGAGATGGAGCTAGGCAAAAAGCAAGTGGGGCTGTCAGTCTTCCAAGGACGGGTCAACTCCGAGCGCTGAACAGCTGCTGCTTGGCGAAAGACCAGGTCGAGATTCCGCGCTTTGCTGGGCTCTGTGCCCTTAACAAGTGTCAAGGCAAGGGTAGCTGGGGTCACCCACCGGCGCTGCCCTCTGAGGCCAATACCAGATGCATTAATGCGATCACGGACCGTCTCAGCATCAGCACCAGCAGCCAGACCCCCTTGACTCTGCTTATCAACCCCCGTCAACACATGGAGACAATTGCTTGGGGTAAGTGACTGTGCATACGTGCCCTTGTGTTCACCTAGCTGCTGCGCTTCCTCTAACACAAGTAAATTGCAGGATCTCAGGCGGGCTGCGATTACTGGAAAAGGGCTTTGCACATTCTGATACGCTGTACCGGTAGTACACAGAACAACTTTAGCATGAGCAAGGGCATGGCTGCACTTGCTGGACGGCTTGTCAATAGTGAACCGTCCAGGGTAATAATGGTCACGTGCAACTGGTCGGATTAAAAGCTGCTTCTGGGTATCTGTCAGATAAAGGTTATCAACATTCTGCGCAATAGCTTCCCCGGCAGGATTTTCTCGGAAGAGGACAGCAATGCGAGTGTGGACAGTGGTAAGCGACAACCAGGCTAGCAGATAAGTGAAAGTAAGTGTCTTCCCTGCGCCGAAAACACCGGCAATGGCAAGGCTCGTATGAGGAGCCCCCACTCCAAAAATAAGGGCAGCCGCAGAGGCAATGAGGTGCCCAGCATCCTGTCTGGCCAGTTCCAGAAGTTGTTGCCCAAAGGCTGGAGCTTGTTGAAGATGAGTAGACACATCGCCGGTGACCAGGAAAAGCAGTAGTCGATGCAGGCTAGAGAGGAGTTCACGATAGTGCTGATTCTCTATTGGCGGATGCGGGATAGCTCTGGGGATGCCCAGATGGATAGGCTTATGCGTGTTAGACATGCGGCTCATCTGAACAAAGTGATGACCTAAGGTGGTTTGGCCCACTAATTGCATTGATACAATGCGAATGTCGACTTCGAGAGTCAATGCTGCAACCTCCTCGGGCAGGCCGAGGGGACCAGGTGGGCTATTAGTGACTCCAACATCATGTTGTCGAGGGACATGAGCAACTTTCCATCGATAGGCGCGCGAACTATTAAAGGCACGCAGGGTCATATCTTGCGTGGACTTGGATCTATATTCCTCTTGTTCCAGGACCAGGAAGAGAGCAGTGTATGTATTGTCCTCTGCCGGTGCTGCAGGTAGGGTAAAGTTCACAAGGACTGCATCGCCACTATTAGCACCCGCTTGGAACGAAGTGCGATTGCTCACAAACTCATCCCAGAGACGGTAATAAATACTGTCCCGCCTTGCCTGGTACGTTTCTGGTAGATCAGCTAAAGTGTGCTCACCAATGTGGGGAAGAGCAAAGAGAGCAGGCAGTTCTGAGTTGTCCTGAAAGTCAAGATAGAACTCATTTATCTCCTCCGGTCCAAGAGCGTAAGGTCGTAATTTGGCGGGCATGCCAGTATCATAAGTAGTGGCAACAATGCCTACCATGGAGAAGGTGTCCGCTTTCCTCTCAGTGGAAGGATGGGTGGCCTGATATGAAAATTGGGGCAGAAAGATGTAGAGAAGGACAATCAGTTCCCTAAGCGAAACAGATTGGAGCTCTGATCGAGCCAAGGCGACCAACCACGGTATATTTTCGGAGGACAGAAGACGTGGTGCCGGTTCCCGCTCATCATGGTACACTGTAAGACCTACTCGGAGCTGAGTAAGCAAAAAAATCCACATATCTGCCAGGCTGGTCAGGGCCGTCGGTAGGCCTGCCGCAAGACCGAGTTGGTTGGCTTGTGCCAAGAGGTCTTCATCACTACTCCCGAGGGTCTGCAGGAGAGGCCTAAACGTGTCTGCCATCTGCAAGCGCATCCATGAAAGAAGACGTAGGGCAGCTTCATTTGCTACGTGGGGCGGGCGAATAGGATAACGCAGAAGCAGGGTAACCAGGGACTGGAGTCCTATGGGTAGATTGTGCCCGAGTAAGTGGCAATAGTTATGGCGCGCACCCTTCTCCCACGTCGGTGTGCCAACAACCATAGTGAGCCGTAGCCCTGCATAGAGGTAGGGAGGGATCAAAGTGGGCTGCCAGCAGCACAACTTACCGGCGGCCTGGTGAACCAAACGGACTTGGTGTGGGCGACTGGGAGACTCACCCAGGTAAGGATTATCCACTTCTTCATGGCAGAGTCCGAGGAGAAAGGGCAACATGCTTGGAGCACAGGCAATAGCGCCTAGTTGCAGAGAGAGGTTCCATGCCAAAGCTTTGAGTACGACGGCCATACCTGCAGCAGTGTAACTCCCAGCTGAGAAGCCTCGAAGGAGCATGGAGGGCCGAGACGGTTGAGGGACAGCGACCGGATGGTCAGGTAAAATCGTGCTCATCACTCTCGCAAAACCCACCGTAGATGCATTGAAGAAAAAATAGTAGACAGCCATGAGGAACTGTTGGTGCGGTTCTCGGCGGTGGGCAGGGAATGGACGCGCACGGCCAAGAATCAGACTTGCTCGATGGAAAATTTGAGCAGCAGGTATAGAACATATTCTGGCCCAGGTGTGTCCAACGTCACAAGTAGACTCTAAAAGGACTGAAAATTCATGAGTCGCTAAATTGAGCCCTTGAGAGGTGACTGCTATGTGATCAATATATTGATCAACCGGTGCTAAGGATGGCCCATAGAGAGCGATACGACTGTCGACTCGAGGATAGGAAGCTGTGATGTGCGGGGCAGGTTGCAAGCCCAACGGTCGATTGCCAAGCCCAAGGCAGTCTACTACTGTGGGATCAGTAATTTGAACTCCTTGGGCTGTACATGCGATTTTCAAATACATATTGAGGCAAAATGTAAGAAGATGCAGGTAGTAGGAATGATGGGGCGGCTGTGGAGTGCTCGGTGCCAGCGCTTCCAATTTACTGATTTCGAAAGAGTCTTGCGCAAAAATCCGGACTAGCTGATGCAAGGCAAGGAAAGCCGGTGTACTTGGTGGTACTTCCGGAAGCAATTGATATAAAGTAGCCTTTTGTTGGTCTTGAGTAGACAGCAAAGTGTCTGAGTCCGCCACCGTATCCATGTCAACGTGAGCGGGACGATCAGCCACTGGATAATTCCGTAGGAACACAGGCAAGGTGGAGAGTGGAAAGGGGTCACCTGTAATCTCCGTGTTGGCAGGGAACCATAGGTGATGGAGGGCAAGAGAGGAGATGCAGAAGTGCGGGATCAAGTGGTCCTGCACCTGTGCATAGAGCAATGGATCCGTTGCTGGATTGCGATCTATACGCTGCCATCTAAGGAGAACTAATGCTCGCAGCATCGCAGTCACATGAGTACGATGTACCCTACCCTCTAACTTGAAGCCAGCAGCAGTAACACAAGGGCCAGCATGGAGCAAAGAGGGTTTGGATCCACCTGCTAACTGGAGTCCACACAATGCCGAGCATAACGGCTCCCAGCCTTCTTGCGCCAGCGTCGAGAGTTTATCAGGAGCATCGGCCTTACTATTGCCATAACTGTGGAGAATCGCTGGACGGACATGCGACAAATGGATCCGACTAGCCTGGAAGCAAAGGTGGCCTGGCATGACCTTAGCTACTGCTATACCCTGCAAATTCGGCAGGAGGGACCCTTGTTCAAAAGTGCATCTTGCCCATCTAGTGAGCGATGGTTGACGATGGCAGCCTCGGGGGGTAAGATGCGAGGAGCAAGCATGTCGCGGCCACTGAGGTGGTTTGCTACTAGCAGAAGCTGCTGCCTCAAGCTGCCAAACTGCTGGTATAGGCCAATATCGATCAACGCAGAAGAGACCAAGAAGTGCCCACGCATGTAGCAAATCCAGCGCTCTTTTCGGAATAGTACCTAGCAAAGGGGTGTAAAGGAGACCTGTCAAAGCAGCAGTAGTAGGGTTGACAGGCGCAGCCGAGCTGGCAAGGTACTTAGTTCTTGACTCTAAAAGGAATTGTTCCCACTCTTCAGCACTACGATGCTGCGTCTGATAATCAGGAGGGTTAGGAGAACCTATGGATATGACTAAGCCGGCATTGAGATCGAAGTGAGGCTCGGTGAACAATAACAGCTTGGCGCGAGTAAGGGGCTGAGGCCTACCAAGTTCTGCTTCCATAGTTGGTTGCGAGTCTGCCAGCCGCACAAGCTCTTCTACCTCAAAAAGCGTGAGCGGGACGCTGTCGTTGTCGATGAGGGCTATATGAGTGTGCGGGCACATAAGTCGAGCCATTTCTAAGACAAATGTCCCTGCCCATACGTAAGGCACCCTATCAAGGCCCGATCGCTCATTGGCCTGTATCCATACGACATCCACCGTTTCGAGATACGGACCCTGCAATTGGCGCCGACTGAACCACCACGGGGCAAAGGCAGGCCAATGGCTGACATCACCTGGCAACCTAGTATCAACCATGAGATAGACAGTTTTATTCTGTGTAAAGGTGGCCGACTGTGCCGTAAGCACCGTGGCAAGGCGACCATAATTGACACAGGACTGAAGTCCACTCGATGCATAGGTGGAGGCTGGCATGGGTGAATCAGCGACAATGTCGGCTGTTCGGCACGCACGTGGAAGACTGTGAACATCTACCGAGTCAAGTCCAAAGGGCGTACTTAACCGGGTGGCCTTGGCTTTACAATCTCTAATGCGGCGCTTGAGAAAAGGGATATGTTCATCAGCGAGTTCGGGACTCGTCCATGAGTCTAGCCCTTGGTCAGAGAGCCACTGTGTTGGCAGGCCGTTAAACTGGATAGCTTTCAAAGGCAAACCTGGACTATCTTCCAGGCCATCATCACAGAGCATGGAGTCAGCTGGGTCACTCAACAGCGCAAAGCGGTTGGCGACTGGAAGGGCCATGTCAAGGAAGAAGGGGAAGGACGCGAGGCACAGTGGAATAGGCCGAAGGCCACTTCCAAGGCCACGCGAGGAGGAGTCACGATGTGAGAAACCGAAGGTTGCTCCCACGGACACCAAGGGGAGAAAGAGGAGTCACGAGCGATAGGCCAGAGGCCTCTCCCAAGGACACCGAAGAAAAGGAAGCAAGGAAGGAGAGAAGAAAGCGTAGCCACACGTGATTGCTGTGGTAGTGTCACTGTAAGATTAGTAAACACGTACTTGCACTGACATGTAGGTCTGGGCAACTAGACTTCGATGATAGCGTCAATGAATTAGTAACGGTTTGCCAGCGTTGCAAAGTAGGTCAGGCCGTATGATAAATGCAAGGGAATATACTATTATCGTGAGACAAGTGACAACGCGGAAAAATGCAAATGTTGACATCACTCTATGCTGTTCACTAGAGTGTAAACTGAGGTTGCATACAAGGCCTCCGTGTGCTTGGGCCACAGAAAAGTATACGAATCCTACAGCAAGTCAAAGTAGCATCCCAACGGAATCACAGCTCCTAGAGTGACCCAACAGACCTGTCAACGATGTACTTTAGACACAGCTCAAGGCTACCGATTAACCATGCTGAAAAAACAAGCATCGAGGGTACTTAGTAACTCTTGGAGCCGCGAAACAAGGAAAGTTGTTGGCAGAACTGAGGGACAACACTGATTGAGAAACGATACTTGCAAGTGTTTGGCTCTTGTTTTTTGGCAGCCACTGGATCGCGCCGCTCCAGTCAGGAGCTAGTTAGAGGCTGATATCAAAAAATCCCAAACAAAAAATTTCTTCTCACTTCCTCATATGACCCGAAGACCCCCACTGAGATTGTCACCAATGGGAGTCAGCCAGCCAAGTTGATGTAGGTTGGACGGTACAACTACGGTGGTATGGGGCGAACCGGGTGCTGTGGATCATCCTCGCACTCCGATGCTGCTAAAAAGGCAAGATGCACCATTTCGTACAGGGCTTGCACCCTTCCTGAACACGTGCTCAATGCTGTCTCTAAGTCAATATAGGCTCGATCCGTAGGTACTAATTGACGTGCTTCATCAAGGTGGGCGGAGAGCTCGTTCAAGCCTGTGATGACGGCTTGGTCAATGGTTGATGAGCGACGGAATCCTCTCTCATGGGGGGCATCGCGAATCGCTGTAGAGGCAGGGCCTACTACATGAACAGACGGGAGTAAGGAAGGTTTGGCGGACAGAACCATGCGAGCATTGCCAGCTTTCACCTCGAAATCGGAGAAGATCCGTTCGCAGCGATCGAGAAAGTCAGCCAAGTGATAGTTCAAGTGGATGGCAAGCCTCCACGCAGCATTACTACTATGTGCTCCCAAAACCACGCCAGAGGTATGGATAAGCAAACTCATCTTGGAGGTGTCAAGGATGTGGATGAAACCCCGCTGGTAGTCCGTGAGATAGAGGGATTTGAAGAGAGGGTCAATGTTCGTAAGCGGTCCCCATTCTGGTTCGTTAGCGCCCATGTCCTTCTCGACCCGAAGTGGGCGAGCAGTCGTATAATATCGAAGATAAGTGCTTTGTAGTTCATGGGGGCCGTCAACCTGGATCACGGCTTCCTGTGTACGTCGCAGGACCACTTCGAGCGCATAGATCTTGATCCCTTGACACTCAAATGAAGAAGGCAGAGTGGATGAGTACTGGTCTAATCCACCCCATTTGCGTCCCTCGGAGAAAGACTTGCTCAACTCGATCAGGCGCGCACTCTGGGTCAGGGAAGCCATGGCGTCATGTATCCTACTAGGTGTTGTCCCTATGTCAAGAAGGAAATCAGAGCTGAAAAGTGCAATGTGGTTTGTCTAAACCGAGCAAAAGGACTTAGTCCGAAGGACCCAGGCCTTCACACGGTGAGATGCAGAAGTGGGAACAATGTGGCATGCACGGATTTTGCACTGAAGCTTAAAATTGCAGAGACAACCAGAATGTGGAACCAAGACAGACAGAAGAACTATGGTAGTGTGAATTCTGAGGAGAAAATGATTCATACACATACATACAATGACATGTGACCTCCTGAACCAAAGAGCCAAATAGGCGGTAAGGTGTAGCATAAATAATGCCAGAGGCAATGTAAACATCATCCAAGCGTAGGGATCGTGGGTTGACATGCACATCCAAAACTTGCTGCTGGGCCGATGGGCGATATCTTTTTGTTCGGACCAACTCGCTGCAAGCCCCTCAGTAGACAAGCAAACTACTTGGTCAGAGCTATGACAAAACTTTCTGAGCAAGCCGCAGTGAAAACTTGAACTGGGCCCATCGAGACATCGATCCAACTGCGGCCGCGAGAGTCCAGGATCCCGACATCGGCTTGAAATTCTAAAAGCAGGCCTACTACGAGAAGGTGGCCTCTGCCACTTGCATGGCGCAGCGCTGTATCATGGCCGTACCACCATTGCTTCTGATTTTCGTACGTGGACACACGGGAATACTTGAGCAAAGGAGCCCGGAGATTGACATTAGCCGACAAGGTAAGGAGACTTCTGACCATGTCAGAGTGCCCATAGTAAGCAGCTGTATGGAGTGGGGTGTAACCATGAATGCACTCCCAACATATGTTCCCAACCGGTCCAACATGGACCTGGTGTGCTTGTGTGTGGTTTGTAGCAGCCAAAGTGTGGAGCCTCAACATTGTAAACCGGGAGGTTGTAAACGAGTTTCCGACATGCCGTCACGGACGATAAAAACAAGCAAGTGACACTCACACAGACAGCTTAAGCAAGTGACCGCACAGCTGCTCTCTTTTTGGACGGTGGTTGGAAGTCTGTGCAAGTGTCGAAGGCCGCGAAGATGTCACGTTTGTGAAGCAAGTCGCAGCCAGTGCTGCAAGTGTATATCACATCACTTCCCTGCAGCATTCGTTTGTCCACATTGTAATTTCGAATTCAGTCAAGCAAGCCAAATTGTAATTGTAAATTCCAAGCAAGAGCCATACTGTTCCGACAACGTTGCACAAGCCAAAGTTGTACCAAGCAATCCAATCAAGCAATCCAATCAATGCAAGCCACATCCAAATACACTGAAGCTGTAAGCACTGAAAGACACAAGCAATCGAAAGTGACCGTAACAGGGAGTGGAGGGTGGGCAAGAAAAACTACCCATACCCTCAGCCAAACTGCAAGTGAAAGAATCGAATCAAGATCCCAATGAAACAGTCAGTGAAATCACGTGAAGCCAAGTGAAGTGAAAGTTTGTGAATCCAGAATCTGAAAGTTCGAATCACTGCAGTGCAACATGTACTGACATCAAATCACATCACTGTAAAAACAACTGACAAATCAAAATTGAAAATCCAAAAGTCAGTTTGAGTTTTTGCTCCAAGTGCCATCGCCAAAGGAAAGAGACAAGCCAGAAACCAAGCAAGGACGAACACACACACAAGCACACAGAACAATGTGGGGAGAACATAACTTTGGGCAAGCCCAAGAGGTATGCACTCCCAACATATGTTCCCAACCGGTCCAACATGGACCTGGTGTGCTTGTGTGTGGTTTGTAGCAGCCAAAGTGTGGAGCCTCAACATTGTAAACCGGGAGGTTGTAAACGAGTTTCCGACATGCCGTCACGGACGATAAAAACAAGCAAGTGACACTCACACAGACAGCTTAAGCAAGCGACCGCACAGCTGCTCTCTTTTTGGACGGTGGTTGGAAGTCTGTGCAAGTGTCGAAGGCCGCGAAGATGTCACGTTTGTGAAGCAAGTCGCAGCCAGTGCTGCAAGTGTATATCACATCACTTCCCTGCAGCATTCGTTTGTCCACATTGTAATTTCGAATTCAGTCAAGCAAGCCAAATTGTAATTGTAAATTCCAAGCAAGAGCCATACTGTTCCGACAACGTTGCACAAGCCAAAGTTGTACCAAGCAATCCAATCAAGCAATCCAATCAATGCAAGCCACATCCAAATACACTGAAGCTGTAAGCACTGAAAGACACAAGCAATCGAAAGTGACCCATCCGAAGGAGAGATTGTGCAGTGGCCTCAGATCACCAAGCCGTCTTCTCCGCCAACTTCTGCCTCTTGGGTGTTGCCTCCAACGAAGTTCCCTTTGCTGCCGATGCTTTCATTTCCAAGAACTGTTCCCTGGACGCCAGCAGCTTATGAAACAAGCCCATAGGAAGTGCCTTGACGTTGGGGTGGCAACGAAGATCTTCAGAGAATTTACTAAAGTCAGAATTTGTTAGGTCGTCAGCAGGTATGTTCTCCTCCCTCGGACGCCACTTCAACCGCATGCGAAGGCCGCCATCGAGTAGCGCTGAAGACATCTGCATGTGCAGCGGCAAGAGGGGCCATTTGGTCGTAGAGTTCTTCTGTTGTACCGCTTGGTTTGCTTTGTTGTCTGTTCCACCAGTGATGACAATCCTCAGGTTGATACCAGGTGGTTTTGTCTCACTCGGATCCAAATACCCGAATGCAAAGGCAGCCATGTAGCTTGCTAGCAGCTCCGTTGTCGTTGATGCCCACTGACTGTCTCCGTTCTCTTTGAAGAGCCAAGGCATCTCATCCTGCTCAATCCTCACAGAGAACCACTCTGCGGCACGTGTATCCGTCCCATGTGAGAGTGACCATCCACCAAGCACTACATACCCATTTGCACACTTCGCATCCGTTCTGAAGCATTCGCCCGGAATCTGTAAAGGTTGCAAAGCCTTCACCAAATATGATCTAACTTTAAGTTGCGACCGCAGGAAATCCAAGGTGATGTAAACCATGTCCGGCACCCTTAATACCGCACCTCTGCTGATGACCGAAGACCAAGCATATAGTGGAGCCAAGAAAGGTTTCAGCCAGGTGAGAATTCGAGCAATGAATGTCATACGTCCCAAGAACTCCGAAAAGGAACGTCCGGCCACCATCCAGCCCGCACCTTCCAAGTCATCAATCCATTTCAAGATCCAATCACCACGACGCTGCGAAATGCCTGCTGCTTGTTGGTCATACGCAATGTGATAACCAATGAAATCAACTGTGAGTCCTCCTCGAAATTTCTTGAAAGAGAACGGTGTCCCTATAATTTCGTAAGCAGCCACAACCAACCAAAGATCAATGAATTTGTGTGAGCCAGTGAGCAAGATCTGTAGGTCATCCACGTACGAAAGTTGAAACCAAGATGCTTGTCCCAGTATCCTCAACACCCAACGACCCACGCATCCAAAAAGACGTGACCACCAATAGGATGCACTGGAAACTCCAAAGGTTCCGACTGTATTGATCCAAATTGTTCGATCTCCTGTCTTCGCCCTGCAGCCAAATAATCCCCAGTCCGCCGACCTGATCTTCACCAGCCTATGAGCATTCGAGATATCCGCACAAATGACAAAGACCGAATCCAAACATTCCGCAGCACAGTTAGCCAACTGCATTATCTCATCCGGTCCCGGCACTTCCAGTCTGTCCAAAATGGTGATGTGGTTGTTGAGATTAACTCCATGCGTCCCATCATGCAAAGGTCGTATCCTTCCATCAGGTTTCTGCACTGCCCCCATTGCTGCTACCAAAACTTGTTTGCCCCCACTCTTCAGTTCCGCCTCTGTGGTGGCAATCATGCGGCCTATCGCCTCATCCGACCTGAAGTGTTCGAGAAGAGCACCTGAAGACATCTCAGCCGTTGAATAGTTATCCATTTCAGCTTTGAAGGGGGTCTGATCCAATGTCCTGAACTTCTCCCTCTTCTTGAAAACCTGAGGGGTCCTGGGAAGAGGAGTTTTGTAGCCGACCGGGACACCTTCCGCAAAACATTCACTCCCTTGTGTCAGTATTTCCCAATCCGGATCACCCAAAGTCATGAGCGATTGCCCTAGCAAATGCAAGAAGAAGGGTTGTCTCTCAGGTAACTGCATGGAGCCTTCCGGGTCCGGTAGCAGCTTCGAGATTGCACGTCTCACCTCACTCAACCCTGTCTTCGAGAAAGACGACTCCTGGAAATGCCCAAGAGCTAAACGGAAGGAAGCTTTCCTTAAGTCCGGGATCTCCTTGTGTATGAAATCCAAAATGATCTGTTTCACATCCGAAGCATGCTCAAGCTGTGCTTTTGAACAAGTCAACCCTCTTGCCTTGGGTCGCCATCTTCCAGGTGAACAAAGGCCCAGTCCATCCGTGAGTTCTTTGTAACTGTTTTCAAACAGACATTTGATGGGTGGTCCCAAACAGCCACTTGTACTTTGATCAAATTCGCCCAACTCATCTTCCTGCTCATTGTCAGAAGCGTCAACAATTGAGATCTCGACAGCTGTGGAGCTCACTTGCTCTTGAGAGGGTTCCGCAGGTTCTGAAGATTCCGGAGGCTCTGAAGACTGAACCCCTGTTACCCCTTGCGGCAGCGGTGGTTCAGGCGAAGGAGTCAAACATGAAATGAACAAGTTTGCCAAATAAGCACACATGTCACTAGGATACTCTGCTGCGGCTGTTGTCAAGAATGCACCGTTGCTTGCACCAATCAAAGGAGGGTGCCAGCCATGCACACATGTACCCAGTGGTCCGGTGTACCTGCCAGCTGTATCAAATGCAGGAAAGTGACATCCAAATTGCAAAGCTCCCGGAAGATTGGATGCCAGTCGTGTGGGTTTTGAAGAGTTAGCCCCAAACAAGCATTGATGGATCGCCCAGCAAGAGGCCTGTGCATCGGTGATAATTCTCAACATTTCATCAAGCTGCCATACACTTGCAGGTAATTCGCCTGATTTAGTCAAACCCAGATCTTCCGGATGTTCAAAGAGCCAGTATTTTCGCAATGATGTCTGGATTGTTGCTACTTTCAATGAGTTCTTTACGAACATGTTGGCCAACTCAGCTTTCGACGAATCTGCTGAACTCAACCAAGGGAATCCCCATGGCCAATCCCTGGAGCGGATTGGATGGGGACCTGAAGAACGTCTATTGCGACGTGCCCGTGAGAATGTGCCGCAAGGTGGGCTTCGCATTATCACATCATAGTATCCAGATTCCGCCTTCCGAAAAATGGTGTCCCAAAGCTCTGTCTTCGACAAGTCATGAGACGGGTCCCTCTGCAAATCAAATTCATCCAGGCTGAGGTCAAAGCCGAAACTGGCCTGTAATGCAGTGAGATGATCCCTGATATCGCCGGGTCGAGGTTTACCTGCAAATAGATAAAGGACCCGCAGGGACTGCCGTTCCTGAAGTCAGTTGGTGCCCCCTTTGGAGGCATCTTTCTGCTGCTCTGCGAAATGTTGCCACATCGGGTGTTGTTTCGAGCAGCCACGCACTCTGCATACATGTACACGTCCACATGAGCCGTCACAGCCTTGCCCATTATATGCGAAGCATATCTCTCTTCCATCCGGTGTATGGGACATCAAGCTGTGTTCCGAAGTTCCATGACTGAACTTTGGCATACGTCGTGGTTCACCTTTGCGACCTTTTCCCGAGCCTTTTCCCTTGGATTTTCCTTTACCAAAGCCCTTGTTCGATTGCCAATTCCCTTTGCCCTCGGGGTTCTCGAACGCACGCTTCTTCCAAGGTTGTCCACTGTTGTTCCAATTCTGTCCACCCCGACCTTGTAATGCGATTGGGCTTGTGAAGAACTGCTCTTTCAGTTGCGCATCCTTGCACACCTCTACCAAAGTCGTTGCCAAAGGGCGTGCATCTTGGAAGGCCCTTTTCACGGCCTCCTTTCTCAATTCATGCTCATAGCTGATCATGATGGCCCATGGTGGTCGCAGGGCTGCACGATCATCCGCCGATCCACTGCTGCTTGTTGGAACCTTCATAAGATAGCACTTCTCACCCAACAAGTAATTTGCATAATCCAGCCAAACAGACGGTGTCATGTTCTGCATCATGGGTTTGTTCCGATACTTTGAAGATAGGAAGCACCACATGTTACCCTCAACCCGAAGGATCGTTCTCAGTTCTTCAGTGCCCTGTGGAAGTTGACCATGTTGCTTCTGCTTGACCAACCTGAGCGCGCCACTTGAATCCACTGAGGTTTGCATGCCAGTCGTCTTCGAAGTCCTCTTACTTGTTACCTCACTGAGCGGTGAGGCTGAAGGTTCATGCGACTCCTGCTCCTCCATCTTTGCACTAAGATAGTCATCCGAAGGTTCGAAAGCTTCCTCAATCTTCCCATGAGCCGCAGTGAAGGCAGCCTTCATCGCAGCTCGATCCGTCTGAGTGACCGGTCGATTAACTCCAAGCAGCCGTGCTTCTGCTCGCAACTGCACATCCTTCTGAGCAAATTCTTTTGCAGATTCCCATGAGATGACAACCGCTGCCACTGCTGCTCGTCGTTCAAGATTGTCCTCTGCAACCCTGTATCCGTCACGAAGTGCTTGTCTGACTTCAGTCCTAGTGTCAGCGATAGCACTGAATCTACGAACTGAACGAAAGTTCTGACCCAGATTGTATTGCAATGGCAATGGCACCCCATTCTCATTGAAGATGTGTGCCAAGTCCGATTCCATCTGTTCCTGTATGAAAGTGCGCATGGCTTCAGGAGTCACACCAGCTGGAGGGTCCATGGCCACCGCAAACCTACGCCGTGCGGGAAGAAATGTCAACAATCAAGAGACACAAACTTGAAGATGAGTTACAGGCTTACCAAGAAAAAGATTAAACCTAAACAAGGCAGCACTGTTCTCGCTGCACTGAGGCACTAGTCTAGCCTCTGCTGTTGCTGTTCTCAACAGTCTCAAAAGCCGCACTGCAGGCGCTCATTTATCAGATGCTCTTCTCAATTCAAATGACAAGTCATTCAACTGTTCAGCTCAATTCTTCAAGTTTGGAAGCAAGGATCAAAGGATCGAGGATCTAGGAAGGAGCAAGAAAAGAAGGGAAGGAAAGGAGCAGCAGAGATCCGGAGTCCGTACAGCTCAAGCCAGATTCAACAACAACACACGAACAAAAGAGAGCAGCAATCCAACTTTTCTCTGACAGGGGAAGCATCCATAAGTTGAGAAGATTCAAAGTGACTATCCACAAACATCGAATTCCTCAGCAGGAACATCCCCTGCTGCACTGCTCGCTGAACTAGCTTCTGACTCCGATGTCTGCCCATCATCGAACTTCCCTTCAAGCTTGGGAGCACAACGCTTGCAAATGGCATCCGCCACATCATGTGTCAACTTGTGCACTGGCATCGTACACAAACATCTTTCTTGCCTGACTGCACACATCTTGCTGACATGCAATCTGCGAAAGCTCCCATTCCTGGAAATCGTGATGAAGTAGGGTGCCTCTGGGAGGTCGTCTTCCTCCGTTTGAGCCTTGGTATCCTTGGTCACCTCCGGGGCTTTGAACTCAGGTTCTGGGTCGTCCAATCCCAGGTCAAGCATGGGGAAGTGGCCACCAAGTTGCCAGCACTGTGTCACTGGATCAACCTTCAAGACTTTGTGTCTATGCTTCACTTTCAAAGCATTCTCACCTGAGCCCAGCGCATGTCCTTGGATCGCAGAGTGGAGCTCTTCTTCCACGTACCCCGGAGCTGGTTCACCTGTCAAGAGGAATCTGCAAACACGGTTCTGAATCGAATGAACCACTTGTCTTGAAGTCAGGATGTAGTCTTGTGATCCATGCTTTGCACAAGACCAACGACCAAGGTAATCTCTCTCTTCTTTGCCTATTCCACATGCAGCTGCTAAACTAGGCAGGGTGTGTCTTCCGCTGTGTCCTGTCCAAAAGCTACACAATGAGCCGGGCACCAAATCGAAGTGCTTCTCCAAGAACCATTTACCCTCATGCAAGAACGGAGTTGGCATCTCCTTCAACAAGGATCTAAGGTAAATGGAAACGCCTTCAGGTTCCACAAAGTTCGTTGACTTGAATTCCCAAAGCTCATCAAACTCAACAGCAAAGAAGTCCCTCTTGAAATCAATCGGCTTGCAGCAAATGAGGTCCATGCCTGTTCTAATCCAGTCCGCTCCGGTCAAACTGCTCATCCTTGCAATGAATCCATTCAGAGCTCCAACTGATTTGCCTGGCCCAGTCGTCTTAGTACGTCTGATGACAAAGCGAAGTCCCAACTGAGATAATACACAACTCCTAGGATCAATGTTCTGAAGGTCATCACATCTCATCGTGCCCCAGGACAGCAAAAGCAAAACGAAAGAATAAAATCGTAAACCCAAAGGCAGACCTTCATCCTCAAGCATCAACTCAGCAGCGATTAAGATTGCAACTGAATACATCTGAGCTTGCCGCCGTGGAGGTGCATCTGACTCCAGTTCCGTGGTCCAGGATTTGACTGCTTCCAAAAGGAGTGAATCTTCAGACAACCGTTCTTCAAATGCTACTTGTCCAACATTCTCAAGCAACACCAGTGAGGCTAAAAGTGAAGAAGGAATCGTCTTACCCAAAGGCTGTATCTCATGTCTCTCATCCAAGTACTCCAGTAAATCATTCACAGTCTGAGGCCAGCACCTGCCATGTGTCGCTATCAACCAGGCACGAAAACGTTCCCAGATGTACACACGATTCTTCAAAGTGTTTGCACGTCGCGAACCAAAAGCCCTGATCCACATGTTGTTGGCATCGTTGGATCTCTCAACCGCACTACACACCGGCAATTCAGCTTCCTGAATGAATGCAGCCATCTTCAATGCCCAACCTTTCCTCCTAACTTCCTCCTTCTCCTGTTTGCTTGAGCTAGCCGTCTTCTTCTTCATGTACTTCTGTAATGCAGCTAAGCCAAGATTAGGACTGTTGTTGATCAGATTCGAATACACTTCACCAGAATCAACCGGAGTTGTACGTAGTGAATCCGCTCCATGTTCCCGTTCCAATCGTCTCAGCTTAGCCTCTTTCAAGGCTGAGGGGTTCATGGCTTCAGCCCAGTCAAAGAGTTCTTTGGCCACAGCGTTACGCTTAGCCAGCCCGAAATGTCCACCAAAGGCTTGGTCTACCAACTCACGGGCAGCTTCTTCTGAATACACTGCAGCACTCAAATGACCAGGTGATCTAAAGAATTTCCGAAAAGTAGCAGTAAGGTTCTTATCAATCTCATCCAAAATATTCCAGCCGGCCTCAGGTTCAATCGCTCCTATGTAGGGTCTGTCCTCTGTATCCGACTCCATTGCGCCAACGGTCTACAGTCCCCTACCAAGAAAAACTACCCATACCCTCAGCCAAACTGCAAGTGAAAGAATCGAATCAAGATCCCAATGAAACAGTCAGTGAAATCACGTGAAGCCAAGTGAAGTGAAAGTTTGTGAATCCAGAATCTGAAAGTTCGAATCACTGCAGTGCAACATGTACTGACATCAAATCACATCACTGTAAGAACAACTGACAAATCAAAATTGAAAATCCAAAAGTCAGTTTGAGTTTTTGCTCCAAGTGCCATCGCCAAAGGAAAGAGACAAGCCAGAAACCAAGCAAGGACGAACACACACACAAGCACACAGAACAATGTGGGGAGAACATAACTTTGGGCAAGCCCAAGAGGTTGGTCCTGATGGTCGATGGAGGCTCCAGCTTCACATAGCATATGAAGAATGGAAGCACTTTCATATTCGCAAAGAGATGAGCGTACAGTGAGGTGTAGCAGATTGTCCTGGTTGGGCTTATCATCCGTTTGAGGCAGTGCCTTGGCCTCAAGTAGAGTTTCTACGAGCAACTCTGTAGATTCGTCTTCTTCTCGATGCCTATCTAATATAACAACAGCTAGAGTCTAGAGGAGTGTTACCTCCGTAACTGAAGTTGGGATTGGTTCGCGACTTGAGAGCGAGTTTGACTTCTGTAAGCATGCCCAGCTCGATAGCACCATGCAGATGCCTCACTTCTGTAGTGCTGTACTCATTGTAGGGATGCATCACTGCTGTAACTTCTGTGACCTCTTCTGGTATATCACCAGTCAAGAGAGCAGTTGAGTGCCTTGCGACCAATGAAACACATTGAGGCGGATGCGCCGTACCGTGTTGGCCCCGGCTAATAATCTGCATGATACGCTCCACTGCATTCCACCCTTTGTTTTGGGGTACTTCAAAGAGAAGCGCTGCTGCCACATTGAAGACCTTGATGGAGTAGGGACACTCTTGTTCTGCAAGCAGGTTACGTAACTCCATGTAGCTAGACGCTACCGGTTGACGGGAACCAGCGGAGACTAACCTTGTTGCAAAAAAGTCGCAGTAACAAGGCGTAGCCCGAAGGGCTGCACCAGGTACAGAGACGTCTGAGCCAAAGATGAAACGCAAAGCGGAAAATGCGCAAAGGTCATCACAGTATCCAAGGCAAGGACATGGCATCACGTAATGTCACAAGAAAGTTATTGGCATCTCGCTGACTTTGCTTTTCTTCTGAACGGATCTATGCCGGAGCTGTCTTGTCTTATTGCTATCTACACGAAAGATGACGGGTGCCACAGAAAGGAACTACTGAACCAAAAACCCCAATAACTCAGAAGCTGAGCCAAGGTTAATAAAAACGATAATGATGAACTATTGGGTAGAATGGGCCACTCGTCGCCAGCTGGCGGTTGCGCTCATCAGTGATCATGCGATGGCAGACCGTACAGCGGCATTTATGTGGTCCATGGGCTGACGATTTGCTGCACCATTCAGCGCGACACAAGCGGCATCGATATCCGCAAAAATTCCATGACGGGGTAGATGAGGAGGGAGCAGATGCAAAAGCTTGAGGATCACTTGGAGCATCGTCCGACATAGATGGTCTACCCGCAGGTGGGCCCGAGGTAGTGGTATCTTCCGTGGTAGACAAGATGCGCCGAATCTCTTGGTCTGCTTCTTGAAGTTGTCGATAGGACATTCGAGCCAGGAGCATGATCAATGTAAGGAATCGAGTTCTCCACGCTTCCGTGGGTCCCGCAGTGTCCATGGCAGGAGATATCAAACTCGAAGTGTTTTTACCAGGGAAAGATTGGAAACAATAATCCTGTAAAGAACTAGCAAAATATTGTGCCTAGGAAATACCCTTGTCATGAATGAAGAGGTGTAGCTCTCTTGAATTAGATCAGTAGAAATGGAACTGCCGATAGCTAAAGGTCTCGGTCCGGAGGACAGGGCCCTTTGCAAGGCTTTGAGACTACAATGTAACGAACACAACGCAAGAGCGCGTGTCCAGTGCTCGTGGGTTACAAATAAAAAAGACCATTTGGGAGCCATGAACCGTGTGGACTAGGACACAATCCATCTATGAGACTGAACCAGTGAATGTAGCGCATTACTTAGTGCCCTAACAGTCACTTTGGAGAGCCATGCATGATTGTTCGTGAGCTGCGCGCGTCACTCGAAAAGGAAGTAAGGCTAAAAGTGCATAGTCTTTTTGCTACTGCATGACATCTGCGTTGGTATCAACACAGTCAGCTACGAGGCTGCGCAAAAAAGTGAACAGGAACTACGCATTCTGTCGCCTCCACACCGAGATTTGAAGTTGAAGGTTGCCAAGTTGCACATTAATTGCGCGGAGCAAAACTATCAGTCTTTGAAGATCCTGTGTAATGTTGACAGGTGACATCCCGTCTGGTGGCCGAATGAGGAGTTCAAGACCTTGCAATGGTTCTTGGAGCAAGGTCTGCATACTGCTCATATTGTGCTCAATGTTGAGAAAGAGCCAGCGTCGTGGGGCATCTGCGTGGGAAGAGGAAAGAGCTCCAAGGTGTGTCTCGTCTCTCTCGGTGGTGGGGTGAATTGCAGGTTAGGCTCAGCAGGTGGATTCTGGGGATCCGAGGCGATCTCCCAAGCAGTAGGAACCACAGGCTCCACCGGAAATTTGAGCTGGGCAAAAGACACTTCCCCCGCAGTGAATCGCATAGTGGGGCGGGGTGATGTAAACCAGGATGTACTTGCCAGAGCGTGGGCAACGAGTGCTCGATAGCGCTTATTGGACCCATACAGGAAAATACCACTCGGGTGAACACATGTGAAGCCTTCTACGAAAAGGTGAATAACAAAGTCTCCAACTGTAAGAGAGAAAGCTGTCAACTGTTCAGGAAACCCACTGACTTCCGCCCAGCCTTCTAAGTTTTTGCGCGGTCCTTTGGTTGAACTCTTTTTGTCTTGCTCGTCCCATGGGAGGTAATGGGAAGGGAACAGAAAAAAAAGGCCTGAGCTCCCTGCTTGCCCTACTCGTCTCAGCTGCATGTTGGTAGCGGAGCACGTAAGGCCCGGTTGTGAAGATGCCGATGCCTGTGTACTAGGGCCAGCTGAAGCTGGCAAGTCATCACAGCGGGGAACAAGACGGACTGGTTCACGGGGACGAGGTGTGCTCGGCTGAGGAGTGGGTGAGGATGGGGACGACTGCAAATCAACCTCCTCTATCTTGATCGCTGATGGAGCGATTGCTGTGGTAGAAGTTGGTGGTTGCCAAAGAACTGGTTCTATCATAACAATTGGGTCCTCGTCATCCTCTTCCTCCTTGTCCAAGTGCTCTCGCCACTCGCCAGTGGGCACAGTCGGAGGTGTTCTGTTGAGGTAACTTGCCCATAAGAGTGGTAGCAGAGGCATCTGTGCTTGAATCGCTACCACTCTCGGAGGACACCGCGGTAACTTCGGAGGCCATGGCTGAGAATAGACTGTCTATGACAAACAAGGCTGTGGTGTAGGTCCGGAGGACCAACCCCACGCCAAGCAGGATAGGGCAACGGTAGCTCAGTCCACAGAGATGATATATGCCAGGCCTGTATAAGAGGAGAGATTCTCTCCTATGAGTTCTAATCAATGGGCTATCAAGGGGCCAATACACACAAAAAATCCTGCTGATAGTGAGCTATTTTGGAGTGCTTGGGCCAAGGCAGAGTAACTAAAAATACAGACAGAGTAGTTCACAATCCACAAAGAGAACATAATTGCTGAAGCTCACAACAGAAATGCTGGCAGGCAGTAGGATACCTATGCGTAATCCACCTCGAGACTCGCGAGCAATTGCCTTTGACTCAGCCTCGCAACGAAATGACTATAGTGGCTAACCGATGACATTATGGTCACTATCTACTGAGAGCGCATTGTCAGTCAGAGCCAGGCGAGAGGAGTGCGGAGCATGAGGATGATTAGAAGGGGAAGCCATCACAAAGGTAAGGAGTGCAAGATCATCTTGAATAAGCGTCATGAAGTCTTCATACCATCTGCAGGCTGTTTGATGCGAGAAGCCGCTGAAGATATGTACCAGTTGTCGACTAAGGTTGAGGAGAGATCCCAGCTGGTCGTGCAGCTGTTATTTGATCGGTTGCAGGTAGGGCGGCAAAGACCATCGAAGCCGGAGAGATCCGCAAGTTGTCATTGAGCAGCGCAGCAACTGGATAAGGGAGTCGACAACGAAGGGGAGAGGCAAGGTTAGTCTGAAGTCCCTTTAAGGCGGCCAACAAGACAGCGTATCCTAATCGATGGCCAGAGCAATAGAACGTTGACACGATGCAGTTGGCCGCAGCTCCAGCTTGCCTGAGCAGCGGCTCTCGTAATTCTACTGAGAAAGTAGGCACCCAGGCAAGCAGGCTTTCAAGGAGAACATCAGCGAGATATTGCTCGGGCAGCTCACTAGTGAACGTAGCAGGGGCCATGGCTGGCTGGAAGTAAATTAAATTGAGCTGATAGGTGTAGCAAATGGAGAGCAAATATGCGAGAAACTGCCATCTTATTGTACGTACAGAAACAATGACAGTAGCACACTTGTGTTTGGTCACCACGCAGGAACCTACCGAGGAATTGACTAGATGTAAATGATGAGCCAACTTACAGTTACTCCAACTATCTTTGCTGTCAGTCTGCAAATAGCCAATTGCTTGAGACTAGAAAGAGGGAAGCACTGTGAGACCCTAGAATCTGATTGTGTGTTTTAGCGGATAGTCTACCGATGCCTTGCAGCCGGGGCAACGTAATATGCACTGCTGGATGATAGTGGAAGCTCATATTTATCTCTGCAGGACGCAGAGGCAATGCACTCATGTGCGTGAGACAGAACGAGACCTCGATGCTCGATCTCTAGCTTGTTCATACTCATCATGTGCCAGTGGGTAAGCCTGTACAGACGTCCCGGAGGTTCTTGTCGGGCGAGACGGCGTCCAGTGCAGGAGGAGAGCATAATTCAAAAAGTTGGTCCTGCCATGTAGCTCTGTCTGATGAAGTGAGCTCAGTAGCCTGTGCAACTAAGGAGGTTTGTGGACTCGGAAAGAGCAAACAGTCTGACACGATAAGAGCTCTGACACTTGTGGCTCCAAAGAGCGTAAGTGGTCGCATTGCTCCACCTAGAGCTGCATTGCAGATGACATAAGCTTTTTTATGCCTCGTGCAGTCAACTGTATCAATCATTGTCTTGGTTGCCTCCATTGCCGAGTGAAGAGCTCCATCAACTGTAGCCGGCTGAGATAAACGGTATTGGGAGATGTAGGCCGCAAGGTCATCAGCAAGCAACTGATCGGGTGATGTAGCCATCATACAAAGCGAAAGAAGCTAAAAAACATCAAGGGAGGGAACAACAAAGAGCCACAAAAAGAAAGGGGAGACCAGACACAAAAAACAAAACAACAAAAGAGGGGAACACAACTAAAGAAAGAGGACAGCAAAAAGGGGCCGAGGAGGGAGTATAGAGCCGAAGGCTCCACCACCGCCCACAAGCCCAAGACGAGAAGGAAGAAGGAAAAAGAAAGAGAGGGCAGACAAACTAAAAGAGAGGTAAAGGGAAGGACAAACAAGGAAAACGAAGACAAACAACAAACAGGCAAAACAAAGAACCAAAACACACGAGAGCGAGACAAAGAGAAGCACAACCAAGCCACAAGCAAAAGGAGGGAAGTGCAGTGATGAAAATCACAAGCTCAAATTTGGGTTGCTCAAGTGTCTGAAGATGCAAATTGATGCAATTGAGATTATTGAGACAATTGAGACGACTGATGTAAAGTCAAACTTGGGTGGAAAGTCCATACCAAGCACGCTTAGCAGGCATTTCAATTTGGATCGCTGCTTGAAGCGTTATATCTGTCGCGCGAGCCGCTTCAGTCTTCTTCGCTTTGATCTGCCCCTCCGACTTGGCTGTGCCTCCAGGGCAGAGCTAGCCGTGACAGGAAAGTAGCTGGAGCTACTCGCAGCACACCGCTTTCACAGTGCCGCTCTAACCTTCACAGTTGTCAAAACTAAGAGAAAATTCCGCAGACGGATCTGACTAGCTCTTTTGTAGAAATGTTATAAGCCACGAAAATATCTTTCTGGTGTTTGAGTCAACTATGAAATTACTTCTTTACACAAATTCAGAAAGCTGGTCTAATAGTCTTCACTTATCTCTCATATTCAACTGCGCTAGAACGGCACGACACCCGCCGAAAAATCTGATTGTGATGACAGTGCGGATGAAAATGGCAAAGATGATGGATGCAAGCAAGAGAACGAATGAAAAACACACAGCAAAGAAACAATAAAATAAAGAAAACGACACTCAAAACTCACAAGAAGAACACACTGCAAACAGTTTTTTGGAGGGGCTGCGGCCTCTCTCCCCCCGTCTTTCTGACGCCGGGGGGCTGGATCCGAGCACCCCCCTTCGAAGGTACCCTTCAAGGG
>VSDK01010679.1:574572-616203 GCA_009767595.1 Symbiodinium kawagutii | reverse complement strand
ATCCTGATGTTTTTTCTGAGTGTAGTATGGCCCTAGGCGCTTTGAACGTGTGACTGCCAACGGTTGCACAGCCACAATGTGGCTGAGGGGTCTGTTGGAAGACAATTTAGTTCATTGTTCTCTGTTGTGGATTATTATCTCAGCTCCTGGCTCCAAAAAAGGAAAGGCACATGAGAACTTGCTTGAGCTTCGAGTTTTAGTTGAGAGGAACATCGTCAAGGATCATTTTTTTGCAGCTTGCAGTTTATCAATTTGGCATAGCATCAAGCACTGTTCACCTTCATCTTGTTTTTTAGCATCAAGCATTGTTCACTGTCCTCTGTTCTGCTGCATGCTTCCAAACTATGCAGTGCTGGTCTGCTCACCTTTTGGCCTGTGGGCCTGTGGGCTGTCCCTTGTTCTCTGTTGAACTGTGAAACAGTGGACGGAGAACAGACGACAGCCCACAGAGCTTGAAGTTGTGCACAGAGGATTGAATTCACTGAGAAACTGCGTTCTGCTGATGTGTTCAGCCTGTGGGCTGTCCCTTGCTCTCTGTTGAACTGTGAAACAGTGGACAGAGAACAGACGACAGCCCACAGAGCTTAGAGTGGTGCACAGAGGATTGAATTGACTGAGATGTCCTTTGCTCTCAGTCGAACTGTGAAACTGAGGACAGCTCACAGAGCTTAGAGTGGTGCATGAGGAGTGAATTCACTGAGAAAACTGCGTTCTGCTGATGCTTTCAGCCTCTGGGCTGTCCTTTGCTCTCAGTTGAACTGTGCAGTGAACTGAGAACACAGGACAGCTCACAGAGCTTAGAGTGGTGCATGGAGGCTTGAATTCACTGAGAAACTGTTTTCAGCCTGTGGGCTGTCCTTTGCTCACAGTTGAACTGTGCAGTGAACTGTGAACAGAGGACAGCTCACAGAGCTAAAGTGACATCCATGAAGACAATTGAGTGTGGGCCCTGTGGGCTGTCCCTTGTTCTCTGTTGAATCAGAGAACAGTGGACCCACTGCCAAAGCTTAGCATGGTGCACAAAGGCTTGAATTCACCGAGAAACTGTGTTCTGCCGACGCTTTCAGCCTGTGGGCTGTCCTTTGCTCTTGGGTTGCACCGAGAACAGTGGACCGCTGACAAAGCTTAGGGTGGCGCACAGAGGCTTGATCATTTCAGCCTGTGGATCCTCCTTTGTTCCCAGATCCAGTTGGACCGAGAACAGAGGACTGTCCACAAAGCTTAGAGTGGCATGCTGATGTTCACTGTTCCCTGTTTCCTGCTTAAACCTTCAATCATGCATTCAGCTGCAGTGTGCATGAAAAAAAGGGCGATTGTTTGCAGTGCAGCTGAGCATTTAGATGGATCAGTTTGTCCTTGAGCATGGCAAGGATTACAATGAAAGAATTTGAACCTGTTTTCCACTGAGTGGCTTTTTCAGATTCAATCACTGTTCCCTGTTCTTCGTTCATGGCTCTGTGATGCTCCGCCTCCTCCTCCACGTGGCGGCGCTTTCTTCCTGACATCCTGTTGGGCCCCACAGTGTGCCTTGTTGAAAGCGTGGCCATGGGCAGGAGAAGGTGCAAGCAAAGTAAGGCTGCGTGTGCCCAAAGATGAGTGCAAAGATGACTGCCCTGTGAATGGGTTCTTACTTGCCCATGGCTTGAGTGATGGGCAGGAAGGACCTGCAAGACTGAACTTGAGTCAGTCACTGCCTGAAGTTCCAGGAACTTATTGGCTGTTTATGCTGGTGACTGAAGATCAGTCACCAGGCGCAAACAACCAGTACAGCTCATAACTTTTTAAGTACGGCTCATAACTTTGTACGGATGATAACCTTGAGCTGCTAGAGATGCAAAAAGATGATGCCAGTGATGACTTGGCCAGCACTGCCAATCATGTGTTGAATTTGATTCATGGCGCAGTAAGTGACACAGAATTAAAACTTGATTCACTCACCTGGACAGGTGGTTGGGCCATCCTGCTTGACTTCATCTTCTGAGACTTTTTCCACTGTTCACTGTTACTGTCCACTGTTCCACTGTTCATTGTTCACTGTTCCACTGTTCAGTTCCACTGCTCTCATAGTCCACAATTCTCACACATCATCTAGCATGTTAGGCTACGGCCACTGTTGAAAAAAGTGATCAAAAATATCCAAAGGGTCACTTGCTCAAGAACAAGGGGCCACTTGCAAGGAACAGAGATTGCTACTGGCCTTGGGCCAGGAGCGCGATCATTGGCTCCGGGTGTTGCAACTTGGGTAGCAGCGGAGACAGTTGACGGGACGGTGTTTGGTGCAATCCTTGATGGGGTGGTTGCTCCAGCAGTGATCGGTAGCAAGACCATTCATACATTGCCTTCAGGTCGACAGATTTTTGCAATGTGTATCAATGATTCCATGGTTCTGGATTTCAATAACCGTGTCAGTGCCTGTGATGGTCGCATACAACCACGTAAACTGAATCCGATGAACAAGCCGGAGCTTTCACTAGCAGAAGCGGTGTCAGCCTGCTCGGAGCACGATCTGGGGTGGGATGTCTCTGGTCCTCGAACAGCGAAGTGGTGCTTGTCGTACCTTGTTGTGGAGGGATTGGGGTTTGAGGCCCATCATGAGCGGTTTCGTACATTGTGCAAGCTTGACACAACAACATGGGGGGTACAGGAGCATTTTCAGATCTCTATGTTTCTTCGCCAGTTGTTGCAAGTGGATGCTTTGGATGGATTCAATTGTTTGGGAGTGGAGTTGATGTTTCGACGTCTGCAAACCATAGAGTATGCACACAGCGAGAAGGCAAAGGAGGCGGAGGCTCGCATGTCTGGTGGTAAACTGGCCTTGGAGGAACAGCACATGTTTGGGTCGGTTGTTCGTCAGGCTGGGACATTGATGATTTGTCCCCAGCTCTTGACGCACGTCAAGGAGGAGCTGGAGCGAGAGGTGCAGCTACAGAAGAACCTCCGCAAGGCCAAGGAGGAGAGGGACCTTGCGGCGAAATCCAAAGGCAAGAAGAAGCAGCAGGAGGAAGGCCCCTAGATGCAGGGGCGGCTCATCAGGTTGGGCCTACTGGTGAGCTGGGGTCCGACGGCCCATGGTTGGCAGATTCTGGACGGAATGTGCCGCGTGAAATTTTTCCTCTGCCATCAACATGTCCTGGTGTTTCTGTGAAGACAGGTTGCTCCCGGAAGGTACAGCGTCGGTTGGAACGGAATTTTCATCAAAGGGCAATGGTTGAGGAGTGTTTTTGTGCTCTGAACGCTTTATATAGTGGTGATAAGTTGGTTGGTGCAAAGCCTCATTCAACATGGTCACTGGCGCAGGAGCGGGTGTTCAAGCATGTTTACAATTCAGTGCAAGAGTTGGGCCCTCCCCCGGATGGTCTGACTAGCGGAGGGGCGTTGCAACAGCTCCACGCCTTCGACGGTTACGGAGAGGACCAGACTCCGTCCACCGTCAAGCCCTATGAACCGCAGCTCTTATCACTTCCTACGGCTGGTAGCAATGCAGTACCTCTGGAGGATTTGCTGGGAGATCGCGGTGGTGACATTGTGGGTGAGTTCATTCGCTCAAAACTTCTGCCGGAAGTGGATGCTCGCAGACGTATCAAGGCAAGTGGACTTAGTCAAGTTTACAGTGATCCTAAGCTCCGTGAACCCTCCACATACCGGAAGTTCGTGCAGCGATTGGTGGCTGCCGACATCGTGGAGGTTACACGGAGCAAGAGCATTGAACAGGTGGAAGTGTTCTTTGTTGGAAAGAAGGATGGACGTTTGAGGATGGTGGTAGACTGCAGGTTCAGCAACATGCACTTCGCTGCTCCCGAAAAAGTTCAGCTATGCACTGCCGAAAGCCTGACAAGAGTACAGCTGCCACCAGATGCCGAGTTAATTGTTGCAACAGCTGATTTGAAGGATGCCTTTTATCATTTTGGTTTGCCAGAATCGTTGCGACCATACTTTGGGATGAGACCACTGCGTGCAGGGGAGCTGGGCCTGGATACAATTGATGGACATTCAATTGCCCCGGATGAGCTGGTTTTCCCGCGCCTGAAAGTTCTGCCAATGGGATGGTCCCATGCACTTTGGTGGTGCCAAAACATACATCAGGGCATTGTTTCGTCGGTGGGGGCAACAGCAGATACATGTCTTCACGATCGTGCAGCAGTTCCTGGCCATGCATGTTTTCATCTGGAATATGTTGACAACTTCGTGGTGATTGGCACTGACAAAGCTGCGGTTGAGAAGTTATCCGCAGCGGGTGTTGGTGCCTTGCGTGATCGTGGACTCGTAGTGCACGAGGAAGAGGTGGCTGGTTCTGACAAGGACATCAAAGTCCTGGGCTGGCAGTTTAGTGGTACCAAGATTCGTCCTCTGCCTCATCGAGTTTGGAGAGTGCGGCTGGCTTTCCAGCATATACTGAAGATGGGTTCCATCTCAGGTCGTCAGCTGGAAAAGGTAGTCGGTCATGCTGCCTTCATCAGTTTGGGGCGTAGGGAATCCTTATCTGTTTTTGGTGAGATGTATACCTTCATTCAACGTCACTATGGATATCCTCATAGGTTATGGGCTTCAGTTCGTCGGGAGATTTCAATTTACATTGGTATACTTCCATTGATTTGGCAAGAGCTCGCATTACCTTGGGATACAGAGGTTGCCGCAGTTGATGCATCGGAGTGGGGGCTTGGGGCAACATGCGCTGATTTCCCAGCAGATGAGATTCAACAGTTGGGTCGATATTCTGAACGGTGGCGTTTTGATTTGGATGGTTTCAGAAAACCTCGGGCTTCAGCTTTGTGGTCAGATATCGCTGGGGTCTCCGATGAGGCATCGGCGGTGCAGTGGGCAGCAGCAGACGATCCTTTGCAGGAGCGAATTGGGCTGCAGGTGACTGGGAAGAAGAGTGAGTCTGAGGTTTTCCAACAGGTTCCATTTTCAACAGTCGAGAAGCCTTGGGTCACAGTCGGTATACGTACAAGTGGAAACGACAAGAGGGGATGCCGGTGTTAGAAGGTAGGGCTACTCTGTTTGCGATCAAACATTTTTTGAGACGAGTGAGTGGCTTCAACAAACGACACTTGATCCTCTCTGATTCCATTTCTTCAATTTGTGCTGTCAGCCGTGGCCGGGGTAAATCTTTTGGGATGAGGCGAGTCACTCAACAAATTGCTGGTTTGCTTCTATGTTCTGGGTGCTCCCTTAGCATAAGATGGATCCCTTCGGAGTGGAATCCTTCAGACGGTCCGTCGCGTGGCTCAAAGTTTCCCAGTCGACCTCAGCGAGACCATGGTCCTTCATCGACTGATCCAGGTGGAACCTTTGACCGACAAGTCAAAGGTGAAGAAGAAGCCTGCAAAGAAGTCTCAACAACCAAAGGCTGTAGCAGCTTCGAACAAAGTGGCCTGCCAAGGGAAACCGCAGCAACGAGCCGACAGAGCAGCAGCAAGGAAGTTGCAGATTCAAGAAGTGGGTTCGCTTGTGGGAGCCTCGGTGGGCACAGCATGCAGGAATCGGTATCAGGAGAGTTGGCAACGATTGCTGGACAGTACAGGAGTACGGCTGACAGTCCGGACTCCGTCACACAGGGTCGATGCCGTTCTTTGTCAGATGCTGAACGAGATGTTCATGGACGGCGACACGCTGAGCCAGGCTCAGTACATGGTGGCTGCAGTTCAGTTTATGTTGCCACACCTTCGAGCACCAAAGCAGATGTTGTTGCCGGTTTCAAAGCAAACGCTCCAAGGGTGGAGGAAGCTGGATCCACCTATGTCCCGTCTTCCTTTCCCCCACGAAGTTGTCTGCTTGATGGCCGAGCATGCAGTGAAGAACAACAAAGTTCAGGAAGCACTGATGATGCACCTGGCGATGGAGTGTTACCTTCGCCCGGGAGAGCTGATGAAGTTGCGAGTTGGCGACTTGGTTCCACCGGTAGCAGGAAGTCATTCTGCCAGCCAGCGGTGGTCGCTGGTGCTTCATCCATGGGAACAGGGGCAAGCCTCAAAAGCCCAGGAGTTCGACGAGACAGTGATTCTGGACTTGCAGGAACAAAGCATTGTTGCGGAGACAGTGTATCGGGTGCTGAGGCTGCCGTTTCGAAACCAGTCAGAGCAGTTGTTCACAAGCAGTCCAAGCAACTTGGCAAGTGCAATGTCAAGTGCAGCAACCTGCCACCAGATGGATTGTCTGGGGCCACCACATCCCTACCGCCTTCGTCACACAGGAGCCAGTCGGGACTTTGCCCGGGGTCACCGGTCAATGCCCGACATTCAACAAAGGGGACGGTGGAAGGCACAGCAGTCTGTCAAAAGGTACCAAAAGGGCGGAAGGCTTCAGCAGCTCCTTCGGATGTTGCCGCAAGACACTCTGCAAAAAGCTCTCAAGGCCGCAGAGAATCGAAACAAGTTTCTACGTGGCCTGCGTTGAGTATCGAAAAACCAATCAAGGGTAAAGTGTTCCTGGAAATCTTCTCAGGGTCTGGAAACCTTGGCAAGTCTATTGCCCGGGTCATTGGATGGTTTGTTTTGCTATGGGACATTACTCTTGGACCTCAGTACGATCTCAACGTTAGTCGCAATCGTTATTGCATTGCAGAGTGGATCAAGTGTGGGTACATCCTGGGGTTTCACCTGGGCACACCATGTGAAAGCTTTACAAGAGCCAGGGACATCCCACCTGGCCCTCCTCCATTGCGCAGTGATGACCAGCCCTTAGGGCTGCCAGGACTTCGACCTGGTGATCAGCTTAAAGTTCTGCAAGGGAATCTTTTCATGAGATTTTCATGTTGGCTTTTGGGACTGGCGTTGCAATTTGCAATATGGGCTACTCTGGAAAATCCCCAACGGTCAAGGCTATGGTTGTGCCCTCCGGTCAAGTGGCTGATGCGACGGAAACGTGTTTCACTTTTTTGTCACCCACTACTGCTATTGGGGAAAACCTTTTAAAAAGGCAACTTCTTTTTTGGCAGTCAATTTGGTCCTCAAACGACTCGAATGTGCAGTTTGTGGATCATCGAAACGTGGCATCTGCGGACACACCGGCAAACCTCACATTCAACTGTGTGGGCAAGACAAGGATGGAAACTGGCAGACTCGATTGGCTCAGCCCTATCCCATCCGAATGTGCAATGCAATTGCCAAAGATTTCCTGGATGCAGAAGTTCAGGTGATTGCAACACGGTTTGAACAAGTTTTGTCAAGGTGACGGCAATGCCAGAAGGCTCTTCAAATATGGGCATGCATCCTTGTTTTCTCGTGATATACTGGTTGACGGTTGGCTCGCAAATACGGGAGTGTTCTATCTGCTGCAGTGTGGTTTCACTTCGGTCTTCTTCGCTGTCAGCAGCTTGCAGTTCAACAGCAGATGTCGAGTCAACCGTTGGCCAAAAAGGAATGAGCTGACATGAGAGCATAGCAGTTCTCGGAACGTTTTTGTGATCATGTTTGTGAAGGATGCATGGCCGATTCCATCTTTCCAATCTCAAGCACTCCCTCCTCTTCAACTTGACAGTCCCAACCCTTGTGCTTGGAGCTACCTTCGATGGAGTGTTCTATCTGCTGCAGTGTGGTTTCACTTCGGTCTTCTTCGCTGTCAGCAGCTTGCAGTTCAACAGCAGATGTCGAGTCAACCGCTGGCCAAAAAGGAATGAGCTGACATGAGAGCATAAACATGTTTGCTTGCATACACACAGACACTGACACAAACCTGTACATAGATATGCAGATAAAAAGTCATGAATAGACATTCATAAAAAGACATTCATACATGGAAAATCACACACAGACATTGATACACACTTAGCATAGATATATATGTTTACTACATATGATATATAGATATATATGTACATGTATGTATCAATCACTTCGTACATATATGTACACACAATTCATGCATGTTTACATACCCAGATGCTCCATGTATAGTAAATATGCCTACATTTGGGTGATTTTCTAGGTAAATGTAGCTAAATATACCATACATGGAGCATCTGGGAGTCTGTTCCATCTAATTTCACCAGCGTAATCTTCTTCCGTGCGTGTCATCCATGGCGCTGGCAGGTGATCCTTGCTGCAATGGGTGCAACTGCCGCGGTGGCATTCGCGCAGGCGGCGATCATCGATGGTCATTGGTTCAGCTGTTGCACGAGCTGGTGGTATGCTTGCTAATAGTTTATAGATGTTGATCGTGGTTACAAACCAGATAGCGATAAATACTGGTTTACAGTTATCAATTATAGTGGTTACTAATTGTTAATCGTGGTTAAATGTGGTTGCTGAGTTTGGTTTTAATGATGGCTAATAGCGATTACAGTACAGAAATATGATTTACACTTATGGGTGGTAACTGATGGCCCCAAATCAACTAGGCGTTCCACCCCTGGGGACGGGCTGCGCTACAACACTGCGAAACGCCAACCTCCCAAGGGTGGCAGGTGGTGGGCCATGGTGGTATCCACAATCAGTCAAGAGTAGCATTGTTCATCAGCCAGCTGTTGTTACACTCCAAGCTTTGTTCACTTCAGAAGGGTGTACAATCAACAACAATAGGATCTCGATTGAAGAGTAGTTGGTTGATCAGGCTTCGTGCGGAAGATGTTTTGTAAACAACCTGCATCAGACCAGCTGAGATGCAGAATCTGAGCATTTCTTCGGCACCTGAGCTCCCAATGTTTCAGATCGCAGCTCCAGTGGTGATCCGCTTGCCCCACAGCCAGGTTGCGACCCCCACAAAAACCACGGAGGCCAAGGCGATGCGATGCCGAACCGTGGAGTTTCTCAATGACCACGACGTGTGGCGTTTTACAGGGGATAACTCAGTGGTTGCTCTGGCGTTTCCGAGTGATTACTGGTTAAGAATGCTTGATAATAGTTGGGAATCTTTGATGAACATGCGAAGTACTCTGTGGTGAATATAGACGATAGGGGATAATAAGCGGCTGTGGTCGTTCAGAGGAAATCATAGGAATGGTAGAGCTTGGCAGAAGCTGCGGCGGAGCGGTTTTTCTTGGAGGGTGGTCAGATGAGGTTCAAAATCCTTGGCAGGATTTGGGTTTGACCATGGATGGTGGTACCTACTAACCATCCAATAAGAATCATTCTTGATAGGAAAACCACCAGTTTTGGGGGTACACGATTTGACCAAGATTGTTATGATATGCGTGCCTGTACAGCAGAATATAAACATGTATACAGTATATCATTTATATCTGGATACAATATCTACCTCCACCATATGTACATATTATTTGGATGTGTAAAGGAATATCCACTTACAGAAATAATACGTGTATATTAGAAAAAAACATGTATACATGTGCATTTCAGTGTTCTGAATCTTCGTGTTGTGTGAGTGGGGGTTGAGGATGACCGCCACTCTGGATGCTCAGATGTGGACACGCCAGATCAACGAGTGGGAAGGGGCACCACGGAAAGCCGATTTGCGGAGCGCTTTTTGGAAGCCTGGAACCACACGTTCAAGTTTTAAAGAACAGAGAATTAAGCGCGTTCATGCAATCCACCAGCATTTACATTCTGCCCGAGTCAATCATCTTGGCCATTACCAACTTGATGACCAGTAGTGTTTGGATCATGGCAACAATCATTCAGCTTTCGAGCTCAGTTCGGGATCTCAAAAATTCTCAGTTGAGGATGTCCAGGCAGAGCAATCAAGCTATTTCCAGCATCATTTTGTGTAGTTCCCATCCCTTCGGGGGGGTGGATGTTCATTGCTTTGTTGAGACTCACCGAATGATTGCGAAGGAGGGTCCGAAAAATTGATGAGTTGAACCTTTCACCACTGCAGGGCTGGTGGAATCAGCTGGGGCCAGGAACAGCAACGCTTGGAAGCGAGAACAGCTTTGTTGGAGGCGCTAGGGAGCTGAGCGAGCTGAGCGAGCTGAGCTGGGAGCTGATCACGGCTATGACTTCCAGATTCCAGGGCTATGTTTTCAACCGGGGACTGATGGAGACTGTACATGCCAGGTTTCAGCCTAGCGGGGGGGGTGCTATCTCCGCTCACAACTAAGCTCGGCTTGATCTTCTCATGAAGCCTCCGCGACTGGGGGAACGCTACGTTTTTGGAGCAGTGGTTCCTCAGTGATTTCAGAGACTCAGATTCCCTAAGTGGCAAGCACAACCAGGCGATGTGACCATCCTTGGCAACGTCCCCATGAGCTAAGACACCACCTGTCAACGGTTTTCCGGCGAAACTGGCCATCAATCACTGTGATCCAACTGCTCCATCAATGGTGGCACCCAGGGGGGAACCCAAAAATGCATAAAAACACGCCATCCCTGCGTGCTTCCTGCGGTTCCAGGAGATCAAATCTTTGGATCGCGGCTTTTCGGCCACCGAAGAGCAACAGTCAGGGACACCCAAGAGACCACCCGAGTGATGCGACGATGTCCCAAGCGGAGGGATCCGTGCAAGCAGAGGGATCGCTGATTAGACCGGTGATTGATGTCTAAATCCGCCCTGATTCGGAAATTTCACTTTGAAACAGTTTCAACAGTGTCCAGTTTGAAGAATCGTTGCGGTCATAAGACGTGAATATTGTATCAATCTCTCTCTCTCTCTCTCCAGATGTGTACATGTATGGCTTGGGCCAATCAACGATTTTTTTGCTTAGTAACTTAGTAATCTTAGTAGAACCCCAAGCAGCCGAATCGCTACGTTTTTCACGATCCATAAGTAGAATCTTGAGATTGACTGGTCACAATGGCTAAGTTGCTGAGAAGTTGCTCAGAAGTCTTCACAACCTGAGCTCAAAGGGTGCCCGGTTAGGTGTAGATCTACAGAGCCAAGCCACCCAGGGAAACACCGTTCTCAAAATATGGGTAATGCCTACCCCGGATTAATAAACCCCCGCCCCCTCAAGGTCGACAAGGTCGACAAGGTCTGACCATAGGTGTCCAAAAGTGACCACCCCCAAATAAACGCCCTCAATTGTTTTTAAATTGATGTCAATTGTTTTTAAATTTAGTTCAATTGTTTTTAAATTGATTTCAATTGTTTTTAAATTGATGTCAATTGTTTTTAAATTGATTTCAATTGTTTTTAAATTGATTTCAATTGTTTTTAAATTGATTTCAATTGTTTTTAAATTGATTTCAATTGTTTTTAAATTGATTTCAATTGTTTTTAAATTGATTTCAATTGTTTTTAAATTGATTTCAAAAAGGGGGGTTCCAGGCTTGTGGGGGGTACCCTTTGTGAGCTCCTAAAAAAATGTTTTTTTTTTTAATGGATTTTAAAAGGCGGGTAATAAAGAAAAATACATAGACTTTTTGGAAATCTAAGCCCACTAGCCATGAGAAGCAATTGGATTGATAAGGGTTTTCAATTAAAACTAATTTAAAACTAAAGGGAAAAAAAAAATCTAAGGGATCCAGGGGTGGTTGATTAACTAGGGGGTGTTTCTGGGTGAACTTATCTTATTAGGGGGAGCCTAATTAACTTTAGTAAGGACCAGGGTCTGGGGATGAGGAGGTGGTTGATTAACTAGGGGGGGTTTTTTAATCCTACCTTGACATTACCCAAAAAATGTTGGTTTACTATGAATGATTCATAACGGATGATTTTGGGGTTCCCCCATGTTGAGAAACACCCGCATTTGTTTGGGGCAGACGAGCCCATGGCGCTGAAGCTGCAGCTTCGATCTGTGGGCAATGGATCTCCCCTGAGCACCTCCGGAAGGAAGGCCATCAGACACAACGAACCCCGGTTGTATGATCCATGTCAATCATCCTCATCATTCCCTATCCATTCTCAAATTCATGCCTACAACTTGGGAATCCCTATTCATTCCCACATTCACCTTAGGTATGATCCATGTATCATTATTAATTCATGTTAGTTCTTGAACAGAAGTCATGACCATTCATGATTATTATGATCCATGTCAATAATCCTCATGCCTAAAACTTGGGAATCTTCGGGGCCCACGCAGCTCGGTTGACGGGGCCGTCGCGACGCGAAGCCAGGTCAGCGGTTCGTGATTTGATCGATGAGCTCGTGCGCAGCTCGGGATCTGTTCCGCCGTGGTTGGGTTCACCTTGGCACGAGCCCCGAACCGGTTTGCCGCTGATGATTCATGTGGCGAGCTGGGTCAATATTAACCAACCAACAATAGTTGACTAGCTGGTTAATGGTTGATAATAGGGAATATATACCACCAACTTTAGGGGATATATGCCAACTATATGGCTATGGGTCAATATTAACTAACCAATAATGGTGGTTATTAACCAACCAATAATAAGGAAACCAATGGTTAATGATAGGGGAACCAGGGGTACAGGGTTTTGACCCACAGCCATAGAGTGCGGTCAGCATGGGTTTGATTTGTTTGGGGGTTTCAAACTGGTGGCTTCGCGATGCGAAAAACATGTTTCAACTGGTTGGTGGTTCAGAAATTTTTACATTTTCCCCAGTAGTTCTATTGTTATTGTTACTACTATTGGTTGGTTGACCAATATTGTTCGTAGGAGTTGAACCACCAACCAGTTTTGGATTTGTTGTTGCTGCTTGTTTGGCAGCCCGTGTTAATCATGGGCAATCATGGGTTTTCTTTGCGGTTGATTCATGGAAGTACACGTCTGGCTAATTTATTAATCTGCACCATGTTTTTTATCCATTGATATTTCGAAGGCAAAATCGCAGCTAAATGCGGATATTGCATTCACCATTCACATGTGGAGATGTATTTGACCACAATGAACCCATCATAGAATCAAATACAGAGATAGGCGCCACTCGCCAAGAGATTATTTGCATGAATCACAGATGACGAGATATGTGTTTACTATGATATACTGCGAACGCTTACTCACGCATGTGTGCGCTTTAGTTTTTTTAGATTATTTTTGAATATGTAATTATGTAGATCGAAATGTATGGGTGTTTTTCAGAATAGGGCCCCCGAAATCATCCCATATTTACTACTTGTATTGTTTATCAATAGACCATCCATGTTTTGGGTCCGCTAGTTTGAACCCCCGTATGGCTAGGAGTCAAAACGCTGTACCCCTGGTTCCCCCCTTTGGATATGATATCCTAGATGGTGTAATATATGAATGGTTTGGAATGGTTACTAATTAACTATAATATATAAATTGTTTAGAATAGTTACTAATGATAACATATGAATGGTTCAGGATGGTTCCTGATGATAAGAAAACAATGGTTCCAAATGGTTACTAGTGATAATATATAGATTGTTTATAATGGTTACTAATGATAGTATATGAATGGTTGAGACTGGCTACTAATGAAATATATAAATCGAATTTAATGGTCAATGATCACTTGATGTTTCCCATTGTCCAGCAACCATCTGAAGTCATTGACTACTCTTTAAATCACAATATATCGCAATAATTATATCGCTACAACCATATTTGAATATATCAGTTCAAGCATGAATCGTTATTCAGTGATCTTTTAAAGCTGTTGATGATCATTCACCATCCATCATAGTTCAGCCCATCATAGTTCCATGGCTTCCCTTTAGCTCAAAGCCTTAGCATCAGAGGATGGTTAACATGTTGACTGGTGATTGTTTCAACTGCTTATCCATGGTTTTTATCGTGATGAATTGGTGAATCAAAATGGTTTCTAGTTTGTTTAAGTACGATTATGATTGCTGAATGTGGACTAGTATGATGGTTAAATCTCAATGATCTGATGGTTATGATGGTTCAATGCTTATGATGCTTTATGGTTGATTCAGATTAAAGTATATAAACTGTAGGGCGCAGCATCAAGCAGTAGATATTGGTTGATCAACCGTGGCTTCCATGCACCCCTGGCTACCCACTGGGGAGCACCGAAACAAGCCTAGTGGGAAAGCAACCACACTGGAGGATCAACAGGGCTGAGCCACAAGCGTTTGAATCCAGAATGCCATGCACTGCCATGCAAATCCATGTAATACTATATACATGTACTGATATGTGCACGAAACATCAAATGTTTGGTTGACGTGCGCATATTTTTAAATATTTTTTTCCTGACGGGTTGGTGAAGCACCACGACCAACCAGATACTGGTTGTTGGTAATGAACTCAACCAGCAACAGCAGGGATAGGTACAACCAACAGCCCTTGATGGCACTATTATGTGGGGGCCAGGTGCGTTGGAATCCCAGCGCGGAGCCTGCGAAGATGCTGGGTTTGCGAGCTCAGACGGGTGCCGGAATGCTTCAGATGACCGGTTTCGCTTCATCCAACGGGTGGTTTCTTAGTGATTAGCTGGGGGTAACCACCAAGTTATGGTTGGGTTATTACTAAAAATGATAAACTCCAACGTTGGCAATGTGAATAACCATCCCTTCAAACTTGCGTGGCCCAACATCCCGCGATTTTGACATCCGCTGGCCAACCCGGTTTCAATGTTAGTGACAGTGACAGGTTGATGAAAACTTAAGATCGCAGTCTTTTTAGAAGTTTGCGACGCATTGAAGTTGGGGTCCAGGGGAGTTGACGTGCTGCTAGTCTTGATGCACGATCGCTGGTCTTTTGAAAAGAACTCCGGCATACTCCAATATGGTGGTTTCTCAAAACAGGGGACTCCAAAATGGTGGGTTTACTAGCTATAAATGGCTAAGAAAGGATGATTTGTGGGGTCCCCTATTTTGAGACACACCCATATGCCATTCTGTTACGATTGCATCTGGGACCGGAGGATCTCCCAACTTCGAACCATGGACCTTCGACTCCCAACTTGCAAGTGATTTGAGGTAAACTTTCGCGATATTTTTTGAACCAACCAACGTTACTTCCATGTCTTTGAGTGTCTGTGTACACAATTTGCTGATAAATGAAAGTCAACCAGTACAATGGTTCATGCACCAAATAGTTGGTCAAATAGTTTTTCACATGGTTTATATTGCATGGTGGTTTCTTTAAAATAGGGGCAACCCCGAAATCATCCCATATCAGCCATTTATACCAAGAAACCAACCATAATTTTAGGGTTCCCTACGGCTTGAGAAATCACCATTGTTGCTAATTAGCCAGCTAGTTAACCAGCTCAGCTAATAAACCACCATCAATCATCACCAACCACCATCAACCATCACCAACCACCATCAACCATCATCAAATCTCCAACCATCAGTAGCCATGATATCTGCCCCATGATCCATGGCACTGTCTCCACGGGGAACCGGCGCTTTCCGCCACGGCTCGACCCGCTCCGCCGCCTGACTCGTCGTCGAAGCCTTGATTCGCCTCGGTGCTGCGATCAGCCGCTCGGCTCGGAATCAACGCAAGCGACGACGGACCCGTGCGTTGGAACCGGTGGAGCAGCGCCGATGGCGAGCGACCGGGGCAGCCGCAGTTAAGCAACCAACAACAATGGTTAATCCATCATTTAGCAATGGAAAATCCATCATTTATTGGTGGTTTCCCAGGGTTTCACTCGAAAATATGGTTAATGGTTAATAATAGGGCATAACACCTAGCAACTCTAGGGGATATACCAGCTATATATGGCGAGTTGGGTCAAGCAGTTCACCAACCAAATGGGGGTTAATGATGGTTAGCTAACCATTAACTAACCAATTTCATGGGGGTTAATAACCAACAATAAGGCAAAATGATGGTTAATGATGGGGAACCAGGGGGACTATGGGTGAACTGACCCACGGCCAGATGTAACTCGCTGTACTGTGATAATGAGCTGGCTAATGAAAATTAGCTGATTAATTGTTGTTGATGAAATGGTTAATTTATGGCTGGTCAATTAGCTGGCTAATGAAATGCTTAATGACGGTTGATGATGGTTAATGATAGTTGATGATGGTTAATGATTATACACATGATTATGTTGCCATAGATGGAGCCGGTTGTTGATCATGATACTGATAAAGATCAGAGTGATGTTCATGTTGATATACATGTAAGTCATCGTACCATGAAATGTCACAATGACGACTGTGTTGGATGTAAAGATTGTAGTAATGATTATGAATTATGATGATATAGTTTGAACTGGTTACAGATCATGAGACTAATGCGTAGATTATGTTTATATATATGTAACTCGCCGTACTGTTATAGATCGTAGTAATGCTCTTACTGGTGTATATCTTGAAAACGATTACGTTGATGTAAATTGGATGGGTTTTAGGTCAATCATGAGACTGATGCATAGATCATGGTGACATTATGTTTAGACAGATGCAACATGTTGTATTGCATATGGCAACAAAAAACACTTTTTTGATTTTGATTGTAGTAATGATTTCGTTGATGTAGATTGAACTGATTTACTTTTCTTACATAGACTTGGACGGTGGCGCTTCCATAATATGTATAGACTGCTTGTGTTTATATAACATTGTCACAGGTAACGTGACAATCAGTATGGCCTGTACTTGGATCTGATCGCCTCGCAGAAATTTGATGCAGGGAATCATGGAAGAAGACATGCTTTTTTCACCGGGGGTGGTGGTTCGTCATCGTTCCAGAAATCAGTCGGGGATGGCTTGCGGATTCCGCAATATTGGTGAAAGAACTCCGGCTGGCCACCAGGCTCTGATTGAAGCCCCATTGAAGTTCTTGCACTTTGCCAGTGCGTTCTAAGATCCTTGGCAACAAGCGGAGCATCCATTGCTCTTATCCTGACACAGCGATTTCAACGAAAATGGTGGTTAGTTACCTTCAATTTCTTGAGAAAAAACACATGTACATTTTGAGAGAGACATTGTGGAGCCTGAAATGCACCGTGAAGATGCGTGAATGTGTTTTGTGGCACTTTACCAGTTCCTTGAGTTTAGACTGGGATTGGCAGACGATAAGCAGCTGATCAAGGACAGAATAAGATCGCGCACACAGACACGGTAATGGTTGAATCAACACTCGACGTCTTCTTGCAACTGTCCATGTGGTGTTTCTTGTTGGCATATGGTGGTTTCTCAAAATAGGGGACCCCTTAAATGATCCGTTATTAAACATTTATAGTATTTATACGCACAAACACCCCAGTTCGCCCACAGGGCGAACCGGGGGTTTGCGCGTAATAGTTTATGGTTTATTGTTTTAGGGTTTATGGTTTTAGGGTTTTAGGGTTTATGGTTTCAAGGTTTTATCGCTTTTCTCAAATGTTTTTAGGTTTTTTTGGCTTTACGGTTTTGCTTTTTAGGGTTTATGGTTTAGGGTTTTACGGTTTATGGTTTTATGGTTTTATTAGGGTTTTAGGGTTTTAGGGTTGTATGTCTCCAGAATGCAAGCAAAACACAGGTCAAGGACCTGCGCGCGCCGTCAAGATACGCTTCATGTCACACATGTGCATTTTGTCCTGTAAAAACCAATGTTTTTTGACGTTCCAAGACGCTGACGACAGAGGCGCGGGCAAACTGGGGTGTTCGCCCGTATTTATACCACTACAGCAATCATTTTGGGGCCCCCCTATGGCTTTAGAACCCGCCATGTTGATGTCTTTCACGTGACTGGGCGACCCACATCTACATGGACATTTCCTCGCATCTGAGGTGGCAAAAGCCTCTTCCCGTCCTATCCCGTCCTAACCTTCCAGAAAACTTGCATAAGAAGGTGGCGATGGCGGTGTGGATGTCAGGTGCAGGGGAGAAGCATCGACGTTTGCAGAGGGGATCCTTTGAAATAGACCGAGCATGGATTTTCAAAGCTGGCCCAGTGACTGAACAATTTTGAACACACCTGTTGATAAGTGGCAAGTCATTTTCAAGATCAGATTCGTCATTTTGATGTGAAACAATGGGAGGTTGAACTTGGATTGACTTAAACCCAGATAGCGAATCTTGAAGAACCCAGATACACTGGTTAAACTTGCTTAAACTCTGGTTTTAGCGGTGCCGCGCAGAGCGTTGCGAGTTCCACAATGCTGGGAGTTCATGAGTTCAATCAGTCAGGAGCCGTTGGTTTCCCTACCATCCAAAGGATACGGTCGCAGTGCACATCCATGTATGATTCCATCCAACGATTGCTGCTTGTGATAGAATACCAAGCACATAATCAATCTTGATACTTTCATCAACCATCATTTGCTATGATTTCCAGCCATTTTCAAGTATATTGTCAACTAGTCTCAGCTATCCAATAGCTATCAACTAGTCTCAGCTATCATAAACAATATACTATCAAAAAATTCCTCACTTGCGACGGTGGGGAGCAATCCCTTGGACCCCTGGTTCAAGCACCCAGCAGGCACTGCTGTTAACTCCATGCCAGGTCTGTCACCAAGAAAGACTATGGCTCTCGCAGACATGATGCTTGGTGGAGATTTCGGCCCACCGTGACGCAGCAGGTATATATATATATATTCATATACATGCATTATACATATATATATATAAATGTATATGGATGATATCCCACAAGAATAGATTTGAGAATTCATTCAGGCACCATGCCAGCCAAAATCTGGAAAACCAAGTGTGAAGCAGCAGTTGGATTTGAAATATGGAAGACCTTGGTCATACATTTGGATATATTCACTATGCACATGATCAACACACGCATTGTGTATCATGTACCCCGATAATATCTTAATCTCATTATACTGATAGGATTTGAAATTTTGGTATATGATATTTAAGATATATATCTCTACAATATATGTATATATGTATATATATTTATGCATACATAGAATTATTTTTGGATTTGAAATAAATGCCCGGTGATGCTATTTGCAAATCGACGGAAGCACGATTCAGCGCTTGGCCACGGGTTGAGACGCGCTTGGCCACAGGTTGAGACTTACCCACGCATTGCGTGGTTGCATCTATGCAAACGATTCTTGGGTGAAGCTATGGGCACAGAAGCAATCTTAATGCTTATTGTAGTGAAATAATCATGCATTCACAGGGGATGGTTATCTAATTGGTCGATAGTGGCCACCTCTAACCTCAGATTCTTTCTACCGTCAAGGCGTGTCACGTGGATCATGGGCCGTCACTGTTACAGCTGAAACTCTCCAAGGATGTCGTCCATGTCATCAACTGCCTTCGAGGCAACTTGGCCTGTTGCTGCGGCTGTGGAGGGCTCTTCTGTTCATTTGCGGATGTTCATTTGAGTATTGAATTAGGCAAAGACGTTCCGCACACAGAAAAGCATTGATGTTTGTATGGATAGGTATATATATATACGTCTACTGTATTGTATAGTTGATTGTAGTATATCATATATTGTGTATTACATCAAAACAATATTATTATGTTATTTATACTACTGTATGTAAATGTAGTCCTCTTTCAAGATAGAGTACGCACACATCCATACATATCACAGTTAATATTGTATGTGCAATCATTATACTTACATATAATATCTGTGTATGAAATTCATACAGAACTATGTCAAAATTCAACTACTGAACAACCAAGCCGGCAAGTGAACCAAGCACCAAAACTCTTGGTTTGTTTATTAGGACAGCTGACTCCCTCAGTTGCTGTAGTCCGATCATGAATTCAGCTGGATCATCACACCCCTTGTGAGGACCATGTCATGGTTCATGTCGTTGAAGCTACCAGTGGTGTGATGGTTGCATATCGTCCTAGGGACTTGGGATTTGGGATTCCTTGCTCCTAAGTCGTGTATTTTACTTCTTGGGATTTTGGCTTTGGCTTGATTTTCCGGCTGCCGTAAGCTACTGCTACCGGCTGGGGATCGACAACAAGCTCCTGGCTCCAGAATTTGTAGGTCACCTGTCTTGCCAGGAAGAGTGCGCAGCGCAGTTCACCGAACTGCTCGTCGTTGTGACTGATATCTGGGGTTATCCATCTATGGTGGTACCCTGAAACCATCCCCTGAGCTGATCATTTGAACAGGGAAATTCCAGCTACAAGGGTACATCATTTATGACGATTTATGGACCCAATTTCGTTCCAGCAAATTCCAGCTATCAATACATGTTCCCTCGCATTCTTCTTGCTGTGCTTTTGTTTCGTCGAGGTGCGGGTCCCTGTTCATCGATTTGAGGTCCGAAGATGTAGGCGGCTAAGAGAACTCACCAAAGCAATGATTGTTTTCAACCAAAATCGGGGTGGCTAATCATCACTAAACATCCATCAAGCATCGACCATCTACGACCGTCCATCAACCATCCATCAACCATCCTTCAACCATCCATCAACCATCCATCAACCGTGCCATCACCAATGGATCTAAGCCATTCAATCAATCGTTGGTGATGATCCCCTTTTATTAACCCTCATTAGGCATTAATTATTGTTGGTGATGCTGCCATAGCCTTTACCCTCATAATAACCTAAAAAACCATGGATTAAGAAACCGCTATTCACCAGAACATTCCCTCGGGGTTCCCAATAATTTACACCATTATCACTATTCACCATTTTTGAACTACTATTGACTACTAGAAACCACTATTACACACTATGGCTGAAGCATCCCATGGGTTAACTCCCTTGGTTCGTTGCTGGAGTCACTGTAGGCCATATCCCTAGTGTGGATGGAGCTCGCCATGTTTGGCGTCGCCGCTGTGGTCTACGTGGCGAACCTCGGATGATTGGGGCAGACGGTTGCGGCGGTTGGGCTTGATGTCTATGTTAGTTCATGATGGTGGATGGTTGATGGTGGTTGATGATGGTTATGGTTAATGATTGTTGATATTGTTGGCTGATGGTTTGTGAATTGATGATGCTCAATCATCAAAAAGCAAGACTGAGGGTTCATAATGATTGATGGTGGTTCATGAAGATAAGTAATGGGAAACCAGTTTCAAGCGTAGTCAATGATGGTTAGATACAACTGGCTAGTGGTCAATAATGATTCTCAATTTATTGCTAGTGGCCCATCATGCTTCGTGCCTGATAAGCGTTATATAATATTGATAGCGTAATGATCAGCACCATATTGTTCTACCCACGAAGCATAATGTGGAACGTAATATTGTTACCATATAATAGTTATATAATTGTTCCACCAATATTTGTTACCATATAATAATAGTTATATAATTGTTACCATATAATAATTATTTGTTCCATATTGTTCCACCGCAATGATCAGCACCATTCGCATCGGTCCATCAAGTGGTAGCGCATGTCCTTCTCAGCGGCCCAGTTGGGCCATGACACGCCGCCACAGTGCTTGTGTCACCGTTGTTGCATCCTTTGTCGCTGTTGATGCCGGAGTTGGGGAGCCCACCGGCCATGAACACAGCTCTCTACATATTTCCGTATGTATATTATTGTAAATATATATATATAGGCTTGCAATTATTGTAAATTTTTAGGCTTGTATTGATTGATGTATAGATATTGATTGATTGATGTATAGTATATATAGGCTTCTATATTCTCTGCATATTGATTGATGTATAGTATATATAGGCTTGTCCCACCCCTTGGAACTACCCCTTGGACTCGGACCTTGCAACGTTCGTGTCTACTTGCTTCATGATGTGGATGCTAAGATGATGATGACGATGACGATGACGATGATGATGATGATGATGATGATGATGATGATGATGATGATGATGACGAGGATGATGATGATGATGATGATGATGATGAATTCCGCGGCAAAGTTTGTCACGGAATTTACACTTCTCGTCATACCATTTCGGGTTTTGGTAGTTCCAAAGGGTCGGACGAGGCTATATATACATATATACGCAGATCATTGCAGATAGATAACATCATATTTATATGTGTCTTAATTTGTGCATGTTTCTACAGCAGAATTTTGCCTGAAACATATGCAGTCTATCGGTGTACGTCATCTCTAGCGGCAAAGGTTTATACTATAAATGATATTACCTCCCAGCCATTACCAGGCGCTTCAAGGGAATGTATTGAATTTGTGCGGGTTTTTCTCACAATAGGGGTCCCCCAAATCATCCCATATGATTCATCCTTTACGAATAAACCAGCCATGTTTGGGGTTCCCTATTTTAAGAAACACCCGTGTGTCCAATCCCAAAACTCATCAGCCTTTGGATCTCATAGTCTGCTCCTTGGCTGAGGGTGGTCGGCTTGCCCCAAGTGGGGTTGGAAACTCAGACAGCGACCAGCGACTGGACCAGGGGGTGATTGGTATCCCTCCCTCAGTAACCAACACATGTACTACTCATGTGGTGGTTTCTTAAAATAGGGAGCCCCCAAAATGGCTGGTTTATTGCTATAAATGACTAATAAAGGATGATTTGGGGGTACCCCTATTTTGAGAAACCACCATGTGTATCGTGCATTTAGGCACATCAAGACTGTTTGGACATATGCGACTGTAGGGTATATGATCCGCATTGGTACGTATCGTATATGCATGTTTTGTATTTGTATCGTACGCATTTGATTTGTTTTGATTCAGTAATGCTTTGTGTGTTCTTTGATATTGAACTTGTTCTAGTGGTGGATATGATCACTGCGCTGCAACCCCAGTGTGCGCACTGAAGAAATACGGTAAAAAGAGCCCTGTGTAGTCTCAGGCGGTCAAAACGTTCTCCCATCTTCCGTTTTCGAAGAAGTCTCACACAAAATATGTTGGGAGAGACCCCTATTCCAGAGTTTGTTCTCGCCTGCCATGTTCGTCTTGAAATCAGTTGCGGAAAGGAAAGGCTCGGTCGCGCTCTAGGAACGCGTGGTGCCACGGATTCTAGACAAATTGATACATATTTTACACACCTGAAATTGTTTGATTTTTCAGACATTACAAACACGTTGGCAGGATGGCTTTCTGACTTTTAAGCACAAATGGCGATGTCAAACAGATATCTAGGTAGTATAAAATGCTACAAGCAGGGCGACTGTGATGTAGAGACTCAAGCAACTCATGGGCGGAGAAATCCATTCACAAAATAGCGTCCTCTTTGAGACACTTGGAGCATTCAGGGAACGGATTCATTTTGATCAACATCCGTGTGAAGCCACCAGACTCGTTGTCTTTGCCGGCCATCACCACCTTCACTTGCGGGTATTTCTCTTGTGTTCCATAGTCTGTGAATAGATGGACTCACTTGACCTGTTGCATGAAGGACGTGTCCGAGCCTATCTAGGGCGCAGCGGGCGCACTCCTACGGAAAAGGGGTGCTGCGCGACTGCAAGTTGTTTGTTGGCCTTCCTCTAGTCAACCAGTTCTGGTTGGTGGTTTTGAACATCTTTTACTTTTCCTATGAATTATTGTAGCAAATGGCTGGTTGACTTGCGCAACATTTTCATGACGAGGTGGTTCAACCACCAACCAGAGTTCTTTACTTGTAGAAAATTGGTTACCTTATTTTGGTTTCTCATTACCACATTCATTTTTTTGAATGAAACAAATGAGAAATACCTTAAAATACTCATTTATTTACCATTTCACTGTTTCAGCGCTGGTCACTGGATGGTCCTGCTGATTCCCTGCCCTGCGACGCGCGGATTCCGCTACGAGGTTCAAAAAGCCACGAGGAAAGAAGTCCGGCTACGAGGTGAAGCGGCGGTGGATCTGTGGAGCCCGAGCAATGGCGGCTGTCCATGGTGGTCTCCCTGGTAACAATCGCTATTATTGGACGGTGAGTAGAGAATTGGATGGTGGGACTGGGATAAGCCTATAAATTGTTATACATGTATAAATGATTTTTATTAAATGCTTAGTATAGGTATGTACAGGTAATTGTCATTTATAGACTTGTGAACATTTAGATCTTTAGATTCTTTGGAGACTTATAAACATTTGGAGTATGATAAATAGCTACTATCATTTACAGACTTACACACAAACCCACATGAACCACGGTGAACCCTGATAAGCCGTCATCAATCATCATGAATGAAGAGTGTCATTTGATATGAATGTTGTTGCGTAACCCATTGTTAGCCGTCCAATGTTCCCTTTGTTACCGTCGCCATGGTTAAAAGTCACCATGTTCAACTGGGTCCTTTGCAGCTGGATACTATTATTCAATCATCATATGTCATAAATGACCTTCCTCAGTGATCATCAATCACGATGCATGGAGAAACTGTGCAAGCATCGCCTTACTCCATCATCCATCATAATAAACCATACAACATTCTAGTCTATCACAATTTCTCGTGAAACATCATCATCCACCATCACTTTAAATGGCCTACACTCAGCCATTTCCTATGATGGCAATCCGCCAATCCGTGAAATGCCGACCTCAGCCAAACGAACAACTTTGAAAACCCAGCTGGCGCCCAGGTAGATTCATGGCGGATCAGTGACCAGTGGTCCGTAACCAGCAACAAACGATCAGTGTTACTCATCATGATGGTTCGCCACGTTTAAACCAAAGTCAATGGTGATTAATGATGGCAAGTGATGTATGATGATTATAGACCATGATCATTTATGATCATCATGGTGTTGAAGATGTTCTCGATGGCGATGGCTGGTTTCGGTTCATGGTGACTCATTTTGGTTCGTTGGTTCGCAAGGCTTGGCGCCATGGCCACCACTGTTTCCAGGACATTGCGTCCCAAGAAGCCGAAGAAACTCTGAAGAAATGGCAGCAGGCACGGCTGGTTGGGGGTGGTCGGAGCGCTGCTGAGCAGTGCCCCTAGCGCTACCGCAGGAGAGTCAGTGGAGCCTTCACCGCATCTATGCTCAGCCCTCATGTCACCATGGGCATCATGGTGGTGATGATTGATCATTGTCGGCCTGGTGAAGATGGGACAACCACACTGACATGAACATAGTGACCAGTGACTATACATAGTGCTTCTGAAGTCATGTGGGCCCCAAAGTCATGGTTGATTCGCAGCACTTCGAAGTGCACCGTTTCCCCAAGGTCTCTGGCGCGGTCTCAGCATGTCTCAAAAGTGACGAGCCCGCTGATCTCACCCAACAAGAAGCGGTAGACATTGGACTTAGCTGTTAGATCCAATAACGTGTTGTCAGCAAATAAGCAATACTTCGACAAAAAATCTCTTGGTCCTTGGAAATGGGGGATGATGACATGTTTGTGGCCAGCTTGGGGTTTGAGAATATTGATTTCACATCGGGAGCATGGCTCACATAACAAATCTCCAAAGTAGCTGCTTGCGGTGCAGAAAATATGCCTTTTTGCTGATGTTGGGCCGTGGCCACTGAGTGCAAAAAAAGGTTTCAGCGATTCAGCTCTATCTGCGAAGGTGAAAAAGGGCAAGGCTGAGCTATCTGGAGCCACTGGGCTCTATTTGGTCCGTCCCTCAGATTGCTATGGGAGAATGTGTTGCTGTTACTGTGGTGGTGGTGGTGCTGCTGCTGCTGCTGGTGGTAGTTGGTGAATGGTCCCCATTGATTAATGAAGTTGGTTGAGTGATCAAGAATGATCATGAATGACCACAAATGACCACGACGCCACCATGAATGATTCATTGATCTGCTTGATTAAGCTTGTTGACAAACAGATCTTCAAAAAGGAAAATAGCATCTATCGATTGATATATATATATATATAGCTGGGGTTGTTTCTGGTGCTGCTGCTGCTGCTGCTGCTGCTGCTGCTGTTGTTGTTGTTGTTGTTGTTGTTGTTGTTCTTGTAGTTGTTGTTGTTGTTGTTGTTGTTGTTGTTGTTGTTGTTGTTGTTGTTGTTGTGGTTGTGGTTGTTGTCGTCGTCGTCGTCGTCGTCGTTCCTTTTGATGGTGCTGGTAGCAATGCTAATGTCAGCAATATCTGGTGAACTACTGCTTCACCTGTACTTAACAAGTAGTATCTGGTGAAACGTGCACTACTTGTTCATGATACCATTGAAAATAGCTGGTGAAACTATCTGTTTCCCACCATGCAACGGTTCCGCTGGTTGCTTCCCGGGCCCTGCCACGCTTCCCAGGTCTTGACCTCTATGAGGCAGTTGAAAAAGTCTCCCAGCGCAGTTCCTTGGTCGTGTCGGCGGGGATCCAGCGGGGGGTTTTCTTTGAATGGGTGGGGGTACCCCCAGATATCATCCAAGTAATTTATAGTAATCAATTACAATAAAGTGGACCATTGCAAGGAGTTTTTGTGGATCAAGTGAACTAATGGAGTGGATAACCTTTGAAGTTTGACCCTTGCAAGGATAAAGTGGACAAAGTGGACTGCCTGAGCTGTTGATCACACCGTTTCCACTACAGATGGTGTGGCTCAGAGCTGGGCTTGGATCTCATCCGTAGCTGCCAGACATTCCAATTTTGATGGTTGCTACAGTTCCTACTACAGATACTACCAATGACTACTTTGTATTTTGTGGATTTGTTGAAGCTCCTGGGTTTGCTGGCAGAATTCCAAGTAGGATCAGTTGTCCATGGGTTTGCCATTGGACAATTTTTCCGAGGTGGTTTGGATAGTCATTCTTCGGGGTTTACCACCCGGTTTGTGATTGTGCAGGGCTCATGATCAACCTGTGAAAGCAAACGGAACACATACATTGTTGGTTGTTGTTGGTTTGTATCCCTTGATCTGATCATTAAGAACCAGAGTAGCAGAGAAACCAACGATCAGTATATTTCAGGGGATGTTTGTTGGTTGGTTCCCGCTTCTTATCCAACAAGATACTCTTAAGGCCTTGCTGCTGCTTACTATCAAATAGATGGGCGACAATTGCTTCGTGCTGTTGGTCAATATCAAGTGATGTGCTGTTTGGTGTTTGTTGCATCGAATAAACTTTTGGGAATGTGTAATAGCAGTAGTAGGTTATTAATTGTCAACCATTTAAGAGTATCATAATGAGATTATCCATGGAATGAAGCATCCAACAACGTTAACCATGGAATGAGGAGCAAGAATGGGACATTTCTATTTCCATAGATTTGTATTTCTTGGTTGTTGACTGCACATCCCGTACTGTTATAGTTATTAAATCATCAGAATATCAATCATTATTCCCAACGGACTAAACCGTCAGTTCGCAACATGGTTTTCCGATTGGTTACAACCAGATGTTGGAACAGGTATTTCATGCTGCTTCCATAGAATCCATAAAATCTCCATTGCTGTGATTACACAAGAAGATACCTGGTTACACAACATTGAGAATCAGCCATAGTTATGTTGCGATATGTAGCTCGCGGGATTTTCAATCATTATTCCCAAGTTAGAATGTTTGGTTGGATATTTTCATGGAATCTCCTTTACAAAAAGTAAACAAACCTGGAAGCGGAAAATCCACCATTTCTTGCTGGTTTACTAATGGCAAGCAGTCATTCTTAACTTCCTAGAATGATGATGATAGAAATACAAACTATACAAATGATTTATTGTACTCTCTGGTAAACTAACCATTCTTACCACTAACAATAGTTTTGAAGAAGCTAAGAGCACATTCTTATTATATTCTATTTCTAAACTATTGTTAGTGGTAAGAATGATACTGTTGCTTAGAATTCCTTGGCCGCACATTTGTGAGCTCAGATTGAAGCGGAGCTGCGCGGTGCAACTGCTGCGCATTTGGTGTCCGATTTGGAGGCCACGGTGGGGCCGCAGTATCAACCAGATGGCTCTTTCTCAAATAGGGGTACCCCCAAATCATCCTTTACTAACCGTATCTGACCATTTATAGTAGCAAACTATCCATTTTTTGGGTCCCCTATTTTGAGAAGCCACCAGATGGGTTGGTGGGACCAAATATGGTTGAACTGCCTGATGGCTGATCATGTGGGCAGTGTCCACATGTGTCAACCATCATGGTTGGTCATGGTCTTTATGTCCCATGGCCCATTGCTATGATGCTTCATGGAACCATGTGAACAACTGAAATGATGGTCGATGACTCCCTGCAGTGGGACAACATGACAAACCCAACAAGTGCGGGTCCCAGGTGGTAGGTACTCCCAGGTACAGGGTCCCACCATTCGATGTGTCGCTGGGTCCTCTCCACTGACGCGTTGAGAGGTGCATGATGGCCCTCCCCCCGTGTCCCTTCAGCATTTGGGTGATCAATGTCCAGGGTTGAAGCGCCGGTAGCTACCCTGGTTAGGCCTTGCCAAGTGTCCTGCTGCGTGATGATGCGCCTTGCCGGGAGCAGCCGGGGTGTCTTTGCGCCGAGTCATCGGGTGGGAATTACGTCAAGCTGATCATCCAAGCTGATCATCAAACATCAAAGCTACAGGTTGGTCAACCGGAATCCCCAGCAGCAGTTCTTGGTGCTTTTCCAATGAAAATGATTTTCTGGGATGGGTAAGATGTGGCTGACCATCCCACTTCAGGAGGATACTTGAATTTGCAATCATGTGCTTACAAGGAAAGCTGGAATTCCAGAGTTTTTTGACAGTGATTCAGAGAGGCTTCCTCTCAGACACTAGATATTCGCACTGGTCATTGCAGATACCTGCCACAAGAGAGAGCTACCTGCTGGATCAGTTGACAACTTGTCAGACGGCGAGGCCTTATGCCATGGCGATCCAATCGTGGTAAGTCTTTGGTCAGGTAGGCTGCTTGCTTCATCGGTTGGTTGCTTCAATGCTTAGCTTACTTAGGTTCAAAATTTGGGACTCACCAATCGCTATGGGGATATGTGGCATGGTAGGTGCACGGTCTTTGGTGAATGGTTACTGAGATGAGTATCAAATGTGGCTTTGGGTCCCTATATTACAACCAAGAATGGGTAGCTGATCATGCATCTTCTCTTCCGTTGGCGATGCTACACCACTGTGGGTGCGGCTCGTTTGTAGGTGAACATCCTAACACAGACGCGTTTCGTCATTCATGGGATGTGAACAGCTGGGGGTCGAGGGTGTTGACCCACAGCCATCTAGTTGTACAAATACTGCGAATGTAAGATGTAATTATCAGATACATGCAGTTGATTACCAAAGATTATTTTGATCTAAACTTATTTACAAAGGCTTAATTACTAAGGATACAAGACACATCAAGTGTTGCATGACAATGATTAGTTTTTATCGGGATGATGGCTGACAATCACCAGTGGCTGGAGACTTCAAAGAAGTGGCATACTGATCCAGCAGCCAGCCAGATGGTTCCAGTAGAGACACAGTAATCTAAGCACCAACCAGACTGTACTTCCCCCAAGTATGTACCACAGTCTACTGTTTCCCCAAATTACAACAGTTATGAATTCTAAAGTATATTTAAAAGTATTCCTGCGCTTTTTGACACATAACTCCACATATCTACTAATTTATTTGTACAACATATTCATTAATTTACAACAGAGTAGGAAGATTCCTATTACTTCTATCTATGATCCTATCTACTATCCCTATCTTCAAATTACAACAGATGAATTCCAAATTATCTGAATCATTCCTACTCGTTATTACTACAGATAATACGGATAATCAATATATCTATGCATTATTACAACAGCTATTTCGAGCATTTCTATCAATGACTCGCTTCGTTCCAGGCGGTTGACCTGCTTCCTCCCGTGCTGCAGGTGTTGCAGGACCAACGCCCAGTCATTTGATGGCTACCAGATTTACCATATGCTGGTTTCTCAAGCCATACGGGAGACCCCAAGTTATGGCTGGTTTGTCGGTATAAATGGTGAATATTGGATGATTTGGGGGTACCCCTATTTTCAAGAAACTAGTATGCAAATGAGATATAAACTTGAAAGTAAGTGCATACATCAACAGAATACAAAGGGTATATGCTGGGTATATGACAAAAACTTGATTTTTCAGGCAATACTTGGGTATATGATAAAACATTAGCCACCTTGAAGAAGCAGTGACAATGTCGATTAGCAATTGACCGTGAAACTACCGTACTGTAAATCAAAATTAAACCCAAATTAGTTACCACGATCAAGCACCATACATCCAATCCAACAATCTTTGGAATAGGGTGGAGCCGCAAACGGGGCCTCAGAATCCAGCCATGGGCCATGATGATCAATCTAGGGAAACCACAATTTCTGAGTACGTACTTACCCCATTTATGAATAATGACATCCTGCATCATCCTGCCACATGGTCAGCCCTTTTTGCGACAAACACAGTGGTTAGTTGGCTCCGCTAGTGGTTCGCTCCTTTGGTTGATGGTGACGGGCGAACAAGAAACCATCAAAATTTTGGGCAGTCCACAACAGCAGGCCTTTTCTCAGTTAAGTATCACGTTTCCCCTTTTACATACTCGCTAGAATCAGAGGGATTTTGAGGCAGTCAGTCTGGAGATACCTTGGCAAAGCTCGATACTGCCACTTCTTTCCCCTCTTTTGCTATATGAAAAAAACGGGCTCCATGACTTTGGGTGTGCCTAATTTGCTCAGACCAAGTCCCAGCGTAAAGTTGACAACAACCGATCCACAAATAGCGCCACACACGCGAAATCAACGAGTGGACGCTGTGAAGCTCCACGCGTGACTTGTAGATTCCAACGCTTGAGGGTTGAGAATGACCATCTCAGAAAGCATCCGCTGATTTGAACTTTTTCATTGGCTTACCTTTTAAAACACTTCGTGATGCTGTAGTTTCCAGGGGATTGTTTACCAGAAGGTACTTGATGATCTACAGCTCTTCGGCTTTGCAGCCCATGTTGAGGGTACATGATGATGATGATGATGATGATGATGATGATGATGATGAAAAACACCACTAGCTCGGACAGGATGAGATGCAGCATCCCGCTGGAACCCCGCTATTTCATTGGTTCATCAGTCATAGTTGAGGGGTCACGAATTTTTTTCGCTGATTGGGCTGGGCGTATCAGTTTCAACATGCCTCAAGTATCGCAATACTCATTGTGGATTACTTCCCCCTAATTACCGATAATGGGCCATATCCATGATAGTCTGTCTCAGATCTTGCGCAGAACCAATCTTGTGCAACCCGCAGCCATCGTGCGAAGGGCTGAGTTGGCCAGTTGGAACCCGCAGCTGTCTAGGACATTGGGAAGCGTGCAGAGGTCTCCGTATATGTCTGGGACCTGGTTGGCTGGGCCGGCCATGTTGGACATTGGGTATGTTTGGAATTGGGGGATGAAACCTTAAATCATGTCGTAAGAATATATCATTAAGTTCTACAATACTATAGGTATAATATCTTTAGAACTTCAATTTACTTGGGTCAGATCGAGCTTTGATTCGATAGAGAGGTTGATAGATGGATATATGGATCGCGAGAGAGAGAGCTGCAGCCCAGGCTGTTTCCATCGTACCAATTATTCCTAAGAAATTATACATGCTTTAATGCTTTCTCATGAGAATTGACCAGAATGATACCTTTCCTGTAGAACTCAAACATCAGGCGAAGCTTGAATTATGAACGCAGAACCTCGGATTGTTTGTCCCCTTCTTTATGAAAGCATGAAGACACTGGCCTTACCTCCTTCATGCCCTGCAAGGATTGTCAGCAATGGACTCTGTGTTGATTCTTGGAGTTGATTTTGCCTTTTAAAAGTATTAGAAGGGGCATCGGTTGTCATGGTTGAGTACACCAAGCACCCCGCTGATCGGTGCTGAAAGTACACATGCCAGGATGTGACAACATTTGTTTAGTAAACAGGGTGGTCTCAAAAGTCATTGGTGCACACGCAATGCCAAAAAAGCAGAGGGCCCTTCAGAAATGTAACAATGGTAGATAATGTTCTCGCATCATGGAAAAGGGCTTCATAAAACTATTCATTGCCACGTGCAGTACATACCATCAACCGTATTATTTGTACGCACTGACAACAAAGGGGTTTGTTTCAGACAACAATCAGCTGTTCTGACCATAATCATCATGAGTTTGTTTGAACTACAAGCCTGACAATTAAATGACAACATCACCACTGAAGCACACCATTCTCAGCCACTGGAACAATTGTGACAAAGAGAATTCTTGGGCTTGGCCGTTTGAATGACTGCAGGTGACTCGTACAGATAGTACATGTGTCGTCTCAACTAGTCTCAGTATGAATATAGTATGTACTTATACGTAAATGATAGGTATCCAAGCCAGTGCAATCTCTATGACAATCTCTCCCATGTGCAAATCTCATTTCTACTGGCTGAATGAGATTACTTATGAACTACGTCCTGCAAACCTGGCAAGAACAAGTGGTACATGGTGGGCAAAGCTGGTGTGGGCAGTCGTCAAGATCGGAAATGGCGAACATTCGAAGATGTTTGCAGAGTGCAGGTACTCACTATCCTCAGCTGGGATGTTTTCTACCCAGGAGTAACTATATGCTACTTGGATCTAATTCGTAGTGGGATTGATCCCCATGTACAGTAAGTTTTGGAGCACTCTGCTGGACCAAACGACGTTTTGAAAACATACAGCTGAAGCAAAAGCTCATGGAAAACTCCTTCAACAAACGCAATGTTCACCTACAGGAGTTGAGCATACTGCATTCGTTAGGGCTGTTGCTATGTCTTTGTCAATGCTGCACCCCTCAAAAAATGGCGGCACTTTCCCTGCGAACATCTTGGGATGTGGGATGGTTGGGGGGGGATGCGGGATGGTTGGGGAGTACCACCAATAACGCTCCGGTAATCCGGGTTATCTAACACAGCAATGGACAATTACCAGATTGTGTAGAGAAACTTTGGAAAACCACAGATAGTTGTTGGATTTTCCATTGCCATGTTAGTTTACTGGAAGGAAACCATTATTCGTATTTTCTCTCAACCAGCAATCTCCTACTTATCATTGGTGTCTTCGGTTGTTATTAGCAATCATTATCCCAACCAATTATTGAAGATGTATATGACAAGCTACTTGTTACTGGTAATAATTATGATTATGATCTTGAAGAGATTGTCATTAGTACAACTAATCAGCAGCTCTCTATAGTCAATCAACTAGTTGATCAATCGACTAATCATTAATCGGTAAAACGACTAATCACTATTCAGTATAACAACTAATCAGCATTAAGAATGATACTCATTGATATTTAGAATGTTTATAAAACTAATTGTTGATTGATTAATACTAGTAATATCAGCTGTATACTGATTAGTTCTTATACTGATTAGTTCATTGATCAACTAGTTGATGAACTATAACCTGGAAGTATACTGATTGGATAAATTAGTACTTGGGTGTGCTCCCCCACTTAGTGGTCACAATTCCCATGGTTTCTAGGGGTTAGTTCAGCTACCTTATCAGGCGTAACTACCCCTGGTGGACTAACCCCAGGTGCACATCCCGTCTTGTCGCCCACCGCGAGGCTTCGTTGATGGCGGCGCAGTTGCGCCGCAGAGACTTTGCAGGAGCGGCCCCATCGTGCTTGAGGGGTGGATGCTGTCGTTCTGGAAATGAATGGTTGAGAGTATGTGGTTGATTCATGGTGAATAGTGATGCTTAGTTGTTGATAGTCAGTGAATCGTGATGCTTGGTAGTTGTTGGGGCAATTGTTGAGAATGAAAGGTTTGTCCAATATTGATGGATAAGAAGCAAGGATTGATTGTTGGTGTAATCGTTGATAGAACCGACTAGAGTAGTCGTTGATTTCAATGCAATGAGTAGTGAATTGATGGGAAGTGCATGGTTGATTACGCTTGATTATGATTCATACTCGTCAATATTGGTTCAAGAATGATAGTGAACAATGGCTCGGCGTCGTCCCTACGTTGCATGGTCAAGTTCCACATTATGGTCCTTGTTGAAGCCCAGTTCTGATTGCAGCAAAATCAACAGTAGCAACCAGTGGGTTACGATCAAACAATTGTGGGGGTACCGAAACCGTTGACTCAGTCGATAAGGTTGTCAAGCCACGAAGCCATTCTCCCAAAAGTAGATTCAGTTTACCTTCCAACAGAGTTGAGGCATCCTGTTCAAAGACATGGGACTTGAAACACGCCGCCACCATGTCGTGATGCTTCGTAGCCTGGGGATGTCAATGGAGATTCGCCAAATGGTTTGTGCCACCTGCTGTACGTCAATTTTGTTGACCGAGTGAGCCGACGACGACCAATTTTCCCGGGGCCCCACGTGACATGCCACCCCAAAGCCCCTAATTTTGTGGCTATACCATGGCTTTGTTTGTGAAGACCCAAACACCATAGCACATGAGCATGGTTGGTTGAGAACCGCCCCCCATGAAACAGTTTGCTTATCCGATGTGTTGACCCATCAACAGATGCAGTTGATGTTGACAACATGAAGCCTGTGTAGCATCGGCAGCTGGTCTTATCATGTGATATATTACACCTGCATACACTATCATATGCCCGCACAATATGCGTGTAGTATATACGCATAATCATATTATATACACGATTCTACACGTATAAGCTGCATTTTCATTGTAGGGAACCATCCTGACTTGCGCATTGACATATGCATACTTTCCTGTGTATTTGCTGTGACCTGAAAGAGTTTTGGTTGCCCCGGTGTGGTTGCCAAGTTGTACCTCCCCGGTTCGATTGGTCGACCTTTGCCTCCACTTCAGCTTGCCTACTAAGTTGGTTGGGCTGGGACAGCCGCCGATGCCAAATGCGTTTCCTGTGATCATATCATTTCGTTCACCAACTTGACTGGTTCGTTCATCATAGTTCATAGTTGTGATTGGTCATGTTCACCAGCTTCCAAACCAGCCAAAGAAACTATAACTGGCTGGTGGTTTCAACCATTTTTTATTTTCCCTAGTGATTATTAACAAATGGTGGGTTGACCAATATATTTTTCATAGCGGTTGAAACCACCAACCAGTTGCTGATTATGATCCCTTCACCAGCGCATTCACCAAACCAGCGAGTTCAGCTCTAGCAGATCCCGATCGGCAGGGGTCAACAGCACAGCTTCCAAGTTGCCCAAAGACTTGCTGACGTGTTTGGGCTGAATCATGCTGAATCTAGCCGCCTCAGTTTGGATCTCCAGGAGTCGGGGTCTCATCAAAAGTTCAACGAGTAGATTGGTTGGTTGAAGTTGGTTGCAGATTGGATCATGATGCTGTATGAATATATGAAGTTTGCTTAATGTAATGGCCATTTGGGCGTGTTATGTTGATGAACCGAAGGTAATCAGCAGGGTATGCATGAAGCCAAGAGCGTGCTGTGCCAGCGGTTACAAATTATAAATGAGTTCTCTCGTATCTTTGTATAATCTATATATATATATATATTTATATCAAAATCATTATTTGAGTGCTGCCTTATCATGTACGGACTAAGTGGAAAAGAACTGACTCTTCGTTGAGGCTAATCAGTTTCATGATTTAGCCACACCAACTGTTGCAAAAATTGTCAACAATTCAAGCCACTACCTGTTAACTGTTAGACAGTGTACCGATTGCTGAAGCTAGCGACCAGTCGCCAGATACCAATCGCCAGCGAACAAAGAACTGGGCTGTGTGGGATTTCTTTGTCCCAACATCCATCCCCATAGCCAAGACGGTCTTTCCACATCTCCAGATGATTGGGATGTATCCAAGTCTCAAGCGGCAGAGCTGATCTTGAAACTCATCAGCTCAGTTTGACCAGCATTGGGACTATGAGCTGGATAACCATGGAGCAAGTCATGGAAAAGGAGTCTTGGTTAGTCCTTGTTGGTGGGGATAAACAGATTGCACAGGTTTGCCAATACTGGGGATGGTTGGTCGATTAATTGATATTCTTCATAGGGGTTGAAACCGCCAACCAGAGTCTGTATGATCCTTCGTAGCCACAATAGAGTATGAACAGATCGATATACAGTTGGACTGTATTGAAAATGCGTGGGTGATGACATTACCCCTACAGTTTGCTGAATCCGAGCTACAAAAAGGCTATCACAGCCCCAAACCCCTCATGTCAACCCCCATGAAAATGGCAGTTTCTGGGACCAATGATGGTGATGATGATGGTCCCCCTGCTTGGCTGATCTTAAAGACTCAGGCCCAAGATGCATGCCATTTTGGCCACAACTGCAACTGGGCCTGGCAACGGTGTCGTGCCAAATCCCTGGTCGTCCAGTGGCATTTTCCATCAGTTTCTTTTGGCGAGCTGGGTCAAGCAGTTCACCAACGAGCTTTCATGGGGGATGTGTTCACCAACAATACTAGAGAAACCAATGGTTGATGAGGGGGGAACCCGGGACTAAGGGTGAACTGACCCACTGCCTTTTGACTAACTGGACGCACAGCTGATGACGGACTTGGGCCTCATCGGTTTCCATTCAGCCGATCTCTTTGGGACAGGGTTGGATTGGCGACGGACGAATCAACAGTGACATATGAGTTTTTCTAGACATATAGAACCTCTCAAAATGATTGGTTGTACTTACTACTAGTAGACTCTTGTTGGATGACTAGGGCGTATCCTTATTTTAAGAACCCCCGATCTAGTACCCCCAAAACTGGTGGTTCTCTTTCAATATTGATCATTATTGGTTGGCTCAGCGGTACCACCATTTGTAGACAAACCCATATGTTACAACTTTGAGAAGCGGCAAACTGCGTGGCTACGCTATGGCGACTCGCCTCTGTTCTGCTTCAAGAGGGTTATGGTAGATTTGTGATGGTTTATGATTAAAAAATGCTACTTTCGGTTGATTAGGGGTTCCCCTATTTTGAGAAACATCCGTTCAAGCAGTACACCACAAGGTAAGCCACAAGGTAAGCCGCGGTAATTTTGAGAAGTACACTGTTACTATGGATCAACTCATATCTAAGTGTCCCAACAGGAAGACTGTCAGAACTTAATCCTTCAGCAATACATATTGTGGCCTCAATTCATGGTATCCTCAGTCTCCTCCACCGACTGGATTCTTGAGCTCTCAGCAGCTGAAATCTGTACCATTTCTGGAGGTGCAAAGATCGCCCACCGCTATAGCCAAGGCAGCTCATCGGCAAAAACTCGACGAGGCTTTGCATTACTTGCAGCTCTTGCCCAGCGATGCTAGCCGAATTTTGACACCCTCGGCTGCCGCACAGGTGAGTTGCGTTGGGATGGCTCTTTGATTGGTGTTGTTTGGGAGCAGTTCTGAAACCTTTTGCTTTGTATAATTTGTATAGCCGCTATGTGGTTTGGGTTGGTGAGGATCTGGGAACCGGTTGAGTTCTCTGTGGCTTCCTTTTTTTTACATCGTGGGTTGTTTGAGCTCAGTGTCAACGAAAAATCGTACGGAAATCTGATTTTGAGGCATAGCTGTGTCCTGACTGTACTTGTGCTCGGTTATATCCCAGTACGTTGTCCTTGTTTGTATACACGTAGGTTTATACAGCCACAATCAGCCACAGCTCATTTCAGATACAACAGCACATTTCTTGATTCCCCTCCACGTGTTTTAATCTATGTATGCTCAATCTATCTACTTGTCTCTCCACCCAGGCAAAGAAGACACGGTATTGGATGCCTGCTCAATAGTTGACCTTTTTTGGGGCATGCTTGGGCCCTTCATTTTCTTCATTTCATTTCTTTGCGTGACATTTGCTGTTGGATGCACAGTATTTACCCAGATGTGTAGGGCATTTGACGTTGTCAATTGCACTACTTGAAGCTCTTTAGTGTGTTTTGCACGGATGATATTTGTTTGTTTTTTTGCTTTGCCTACTGTATATTGATTGCTTATTTTGTTTATTGCCTGTCATGTAATGTATGACACCCACTGGATCCAATTTGTGTTCCTGGTAGTACTTGCAATATATCAGCTACCACCGTTCTGATCAGCTCAAGGTGTACTGCAACTACTGTTGTTGCATGACTGCTAGGAATGACATTGAACTCTAGCAGTAGAAACTAGGAAAGATCTCCAAAAAATCAACCCCTTTGGCTAGAAAATATATATGTTACACTCTGGTGAACTAACATGGCAATGAAAAATCCACCACAAATGGATGATTTCCCACAATTGTTCCCAACATATTGGTGGATTTTCCATTGCCATGTTAGTTTACCCAAGGGTAGAACGTGATGTCGATGCATTCCTCCCAGACCTTTCCCAGCGCCAGCAGCCGATTCAGATATGACATGATTGCTGGCATTCAATTCCAAGTACTTGTTAGATACACATCCTATGTGATCATGCATAATTAATTAATTATAATAGGATGAATATATTGGTGTTTGTGTTGTTTCTGGAACTGAAGTTGGTTGTTGTCGTTGTTGCTGCTGCTGTTGTTTCTGATCAAGCGTGTTTTGATTTGTGAATGGGCCCCCCTGGTATTTGCTATCCTAGGACTTCCAATCGACACAGACCCCTACACTCCGTGCAGCCGCTCTTCTTGCCTATCTCACAAAGACATTGATAGAAGGTCTTGATGTACTTTGGGTGCTTGTTAATGATCCTTAATTACTCATTAATGATCTAACATTGTGTACCAAGAAAGAACTAATTGTTTTTCACCATGTTATTTTCATTTGTGTCACTTACCCTTTGAATCCAAAACGCAAATAAGCCTTCCCCTTGACAGGCTGACAAATTCAAGTCATTTCTGTTGATGACTTGCCCGATGAGCATTGTTGTTTTGTTTATGTTGCGATCTACTGGACCCTTATTTGCGAAACATTGATGAGCCACGAATCATGACCCATCATTGCTCATCAATCATGACCCATCAATAAATCATTGTTCATCATTGACCATCAGCGACTGCCATCCACCAACCATCATCGTTGATCAACCAACATGACCCATCATCCACCATCAGCCACTATGGCTATCCATCCACGGGCTGCAGATCATGTCGTTGGCGCGTAGCAATTCTCGGGGCACAGAGATCCTTGAGCAGCTGCAACGTATTGGGGTGCAACCACAGGAACTCAGGGGGTCGGAACTGCGGTTGTGTGAGGTTGATGATGGGTGGTGATGGGTGGTGATGGGTGGTTATGAGTGGATGGGTGACAATCGGTGATGACGGGTGAGTGGTGATAGTTGACCTGTATTTGCAACTGACACATTGGCAAGTTAGCTTATGGACCTTATGGATGTTTTTGTATGTTGGATTATGTTGGTTCTTCAAGATGTACAGAGCAGCAAGGGAACATTCAGAGTGTTTCTTTTTTTTGAGAAACGCTCGTATACACTCAGAAATGTATATATCTTTACGGTCTTTACACATACAATCAACAAATGAGCTACGTTTTTTTTCAAAGTCAATTTGCTATACAGGAGGAGGGAACTGCAGTTTGCTTCGCGAAAGCATTTTCTTGACTTTTCACTAATTATATGCGAAGGCCCGCGAAGGCATTTCGCGTAGGACGTGTATTTTGTTTTCTCGCGAAGGCATTTTGCGAAGGCATATGCTGCGAAGGCATATGCTAAATGAAAACATTATGTAATGTAGTTTTAGTTTGCAGAACGTCCAGCTTCTGCTGAAGTGATTTCGTAAAAGGAAATCAAACTTTGCATGCGCAGAAAAGACAATCATGTCAGAACTGGCCGAAGAAGGTGAGCAAGCTTATTGTTAACCAAGAGGGTCTTCGCGAAGGCTCCGCGAAGGCTCTGCGAAGGCTCCGCGAAGGCACCAGGTCTATTTAGAGACCCTTGTCCCATGAGTAGGCCAGAATGTATCTCCGCGAAGGCTTCGCGAAGGCAACTTCTGGGCCCTCTAAAACAAGAACCCTCGCGAAGGCGATTTCCTATGGGGAGAACCGTTCGCGAAGGCTTCGCGGAGATATCGCTATCCAGTGGCTGGTTTTGTTCAACGTAAAAAAACACAACTCAAATGACAGGTGTACATCCAACGCGTCTTGGCACCACTTTGGATTTCACAGATTGTAATACGGCGCAGACAGACATCGACATGCCAAAGAACATACGTGTACTCTGTTTTTCAAGTGCATTCTTATGTGTACACTATGTGCCTCCGTACTCACTTTCAAATCATTACGCACGCTACACATGTAACATCAACATCAATTTCTGCGCTTTGGATTTGTGACATCGGGATCGATTGACTTAGACAATCGTTATCTTTGGTAGTTGCTTGTCAACGACTCTCAGTGGCACTCGGCACTGAATCATGCACAGATGTTGATGACTCACTGACTCACTGATTATCTATCATGATGCTGTTTCTCGATGTCGATTGATACTGTAGTTTTTGAATCGGTGGTTGATTGTTGTCATAAACACATAACGACCGGCAATAGTGGGATTGCCAAATATACGAAGAGACTGTGATGATTACTGTTGAGGATAGTGGTGGTGGTGGTGGTGGTGGTGGTGGTGATGGTGATGGTGATGGTGATGATGATGATGCACAGAAACAAGCATTTGCACCATTTGGCGCGCGCCTTTTTTCCACCAGGAGAAGGCTGACAACACAGCCGAGCTCCAACGGGCTGTCACCACCATCAAGGCCTATGTGAAGAACAAGGTGAAGCTTAGCGCCTGGCGGTAGCGGGGATCACGGGGTTGATGACGAGGTTCAATGACGAGTCGTTCAATGACGGTAGATGATGATAGATGATGGTTATTGAACAAGTATAGCCATCATGAATAGTATTGGTTCAATGACAGTAGATGTTCAAGGATAGCCAATGATGGTTACAGTCATTTGTTGTCAAGGATAGCCAATGATGGTTACAGTTGTCTCTTTCAGAATTGGAGACAACAAGAAGCTGGATGCTTTGCCGGTTATCACTATTATATATATTCACTGTAATTGTTTGTTATGATCATCCACCTTAGTCATCCACTACAATCATCCACAATTGGTCCACAACCATCAACCCATGATTGTTGGTTATTATCCATTAGCACGAACCACCCGTTATAAACCCTTGCTATAACATGCTATAACCATTACTAACCATTCTTGACCATTACTAACCATTACCAACCATTTTAAACCATCACGAACCATTACAAACCATTCTTGACCATTCTTGACCATTACCTAACCATTTCAAACCATCACTAACCATTACTCACCATTCTTGACGAATATCAACCATTATCCCCTATCGCCACCCATCATCCCTTTCAAGCACCGCCGCAGGACCTCCCAAGTGTGACGGCCACCTTCAACCGCTTGAGGAAGAACGGAGCGGTGCTACGTCCACAGATCTACAACTGCTGCTACGACGGCAGCTGGTTCTGGGGGGGTTCGATGCCGCTTAGCGGTTGCGGAGTTGGCCAAGATGGGAAGGTGTAGGGTCAGAGTGACCATGAACTAATCATTATAAGCCACTGTTAGAATGATGGCTCATTGATGGTTACTACTGGTCCATGATTTTGTCCGATATCGCGTGGTTGGTGGTTTTCAACAATTTGCGATGTTATCTCAATCCAAATTGAGCTTTCATGCTGAAGCAATCCACTTCTGGATTGAGACCTTTGCTTGAAAACTTGAAAGCTCATTGGCCTGCGAGGAATTAGCGGTCCATAAAAACACTACAGTACCTATAGTACTTGGAAGCTCATTCAATAACTGGAGGTTACAGGATTTTGCATCATTGTCCGTTTTTTCAGTTTCCTGGTTGACGTTTCTGGATTTGAGCCAGGAAGTGGTCCAAGACCAATGTAGGCTCTGATGTGTCCATGGCGTTAAGTAAATTACTTTACTTCGAGTGATCCCCACCATGTCATGTCATCACCGCTTGTTGACTCCACTTTTGTCTGACATTCTCTCCGGCATACCTTCTGACATTCTTTCTGACAAATCTTGTGACATTCTCTCTGGCATACCTTTTGACATTCTTTCTGACATCCTTTCTGGCACATCTTCTGAAGTTCTTTCTGACAACTTTCTACTCGAACATTGTTTCTGGCAAATCTTTTGACATTCTCTCTGACATCTCTTCTGACATTCTTTCTGACATATCTTTTGACATTCCTTCTGACATATCTTCTGCCAATCTCTCTGGTATTCTCTCTGACATCTCTTCTGACATTCTTTCTGACATTCTCTCTGACATATCTTTTGA